>ML398360.1:0-201799 GCA_005239525.1 Nicotiana knightiana | reverse complement strand
TATGTATTAATGTGCTTAGGGAGGTGTAGTCACTCTTATATCCAAATGTATCCTACCCGTCCCGCAGCCTACATTACAACCAAACAAAGTCCTACTTGATCTTAGACTGAATGAGCTCGATTAGTAGAGTAGTACACTATGGGCAAGCCTATGGTGCATCTTTTGTGGCAAATGAATATTATTTCTGAGAGTGAGTGAATTCTTTCTATCTTGAGTTCCTAAGTGTTCTTAAATTTCATTATGTGTGGAACTAGCTCTTTGATTTGGTGAGGGCACATGATTCATGAAGGAAAGGTAATGTTGTTGACCTATATGTTAGAGTAGTTTGTGAATTGTGAATAAAGCATGGTATATGTGAGTCGACTAGTGAGGCGAGGATGTCACACCTCTGTGCTTAAACTGTTTTAAAAATTCTTGGTATAACATGTTAAGGGATTTGCTTAATAAGTTGTGTACATGAGTGTAGTTTTATTGCTCGAGGACGAGAAAATTTTTAAGTGTGGGGTATTGACGTGTGTCTAGAATTCATGGTTTATCACGTTATATGCCTTACACTTTATGTGCGTTAATGATAAAAACACACTTTTAATGTGTATAATGGAGTCTATTTCATGCGTAGATTGAATTGGAGATGGAAGCCGAGCTAAATAATGCAAATACGTCGAAAATATGCTCAAGAGGCGAAGAGGAGTGCACCGGGATATAGTCGGGAGTTTGAGCCTTAAGGCCAGACACAACCTAACGTTATCCAGGCGCCAGAGCCCAAATGCCAGCCCTAGCCTGGCGTTATCCAGGCGCCAGGGCCCAAACGCCAGCCCTGGCCAGGCGTTATCCAAGCGTTTGGCCTATAAAGCATGGCCCCTGATCCGGTCAAATCCGAGTTTTGAAGAGTTTTAAGTGTTTCCCGGTTGGAATAGAAGTCTCCTACAAGTTTAGGGTTTATCCCAAACATATAAATAGACCCAAAAACACAACTTGAAGGAAAGGAAGCCATTGAAGTGAAGAAAAACTTGTGGATTACTACTCAGTGAAGCAAACATTGATTTTTATAGCTCTTATTTATTATTTTGTAGTTCAATTATGCAAGTTATTTTAGAATTGATTCTTATGAATATGAGTAGCTAATTTTCTTAATCTAGGGTTTTGGTGAAACCCGTTGGAGGATAAACTTATTGTGATATTAATATAGTTTTGATTGGTTGATTAAACTCTATTTGTTCAACTACGTTCTTGTTGTAGTTGATTGAAGGGCCCTCAATTAGCTGTTCCTATTTATTATGTATCTACTTGAGAGAGAGTGCATATTTAGGTAGTTGTTTGAACAACATCACTCCCGGAGTATAGACGAAAGTCATAACCGAGGGTTTAGAAGTTGGATTAGAAATAACGATACTTCGGGTGCAATCTAAAGTGAACTGTAATGCAATCTAGCTAGCGTAACTTGAGTTAGTGCGTCTAGTAAATTATCATAATTAATTCAGAGAGATTTATGGTAGATAGAGTGTTAATGATTGATAGAGACAACTAATCAAACTATAAGAAGTATCCGAGAAGGAAGTTCACCGACGGGGGAAACCATAACCTTAGACCTTTATCATAATTGTTTACAACACATTGTTAGTAATTGTTAGTTATTATTATTGTCAGTAGAATTAGTAAAACATCACCAATTTATATTAAAAAGTCTTGAGAGAATTGATTGAGTAAAAGTTGCGTATTCTAAAGCCTTGATTGATACGTAAATTCCCTGTGGGATCGACTCTGGGCATAATACCCTGGATTATATTTGCAACGCCCGCTTAGTATTTTATAAGATATAGTTGAGCGTGATCAATAGTTATGCATGAATTCATTCAGTGTCACTCGGGTAGTGACTGGAGTGTTCACCGTGCATTTGCGAGGGTAATAAAGGCCACTGACTGATATCCACTCGACCAACATCTCGAGCCTCAAACTAGAACAACATGTGTAGATGCGAGCTAGCTTTGTTGTGTTCACTCGACCAGCATCCCGAGTATTCAACATTTTATGTCACTGAGCCAGTGTTTTGGGGTGTTCATTCAGCCACCAACTAGATGTTCATCATCAGCCATTCTCCTCATGAGCCAACTGTGCCCCTGAGTGTTGATTGTTATATATGTAACCCTGATCCTGCTCGCACAGCTCTAAATATCCTTTGATTTTTTTCTCTAAGTTGTTACTTATTACTACTTTTTTTATTAGTGTACTTCTCAAACATTAGATGAGTTCTTATGATGTTGTTTACGCTTAAAATTGGATAACAAATAACTTATAATGTGGTTTTAAGGATAAGTGATTTTATTCAACACCAATTGATAAATATGAGGATAAATGACACAATTGAATTATGAGTAAAACAAATTAGTGTTTAAACAAAACTCAACCCTCGAGTCGAAGTACTCTCGAACTGACTGGTGCATGAATAGTTTAAAAATATAACAAGCTGATGAACAATAATGTAACTGAGAAAGAGAATTATATTGCTTTGATGTCTGTGAATGATGATGTTACAAATTATTAGAACTCCCCTTTATATAGTAGAGGAATTTCATTTATGGTATAACTCTAATTACAGAAAGAAATCCCATGATTAGCTGATTAACCGTTTCTGATTTGATCCGTTCCGTGATTCACGCCATGATCCTTAACCAATTACGGAGATATCGCCTTTCTGTTATTGCGCTATCTTCGATCTTACCCGATGTCTGTTTCATTTGGCTCTGATTGCTACTAGACTCGATCTTGACAGGTACCTCGATTCCGTATTCGGTACCTTATTCTCGCATTTTAGACTGTTCCGTCAGGAAGTTGTCCTTCGATGCAACCTCCTGCTCTCGATCAAATAGTAAAATCGGGCGGGCCTAATTTTAACCGTATACAGATAGTCCCCTCATTTTTTGGAATGTAATGACAAGAAACGAATTGAGCCTTCGACTTTTTACCTCGATCCGTCATGATGTCATCCCCGTGACGTAAGCGACGGAAGTGACAGAAATGTCCTGTCGGTACAGTTCCCAAAATCATTAATGAGCGTTAGTTGGAGGTCGACCACTAGTGCTTTTGAACCGTCGCCGTAAATCCCATAAATAGGCCCTCTCCTCCAGAGGTGGACCCATAATTTTTACACGACGAGGGCACATTATTCTGCTCAACCGGTGCCCCCTAAATGCATTTAGTGTTCAGGGTGCTAACTGGTTTAAATTAACTCAAGGTGTGTGTGTATATATATATATATATATATACACACAAGATTTCGGCCGAAGTTTACGGGGTATGGTGACCCCTAACCCATACACATGGGTCTGCCTCTGCTCTCCTCATTGATTCAAACTTTGCTTTCACTTTTCTTCTAATCTCCAAAGCTTTTACCTCTTATAAGTTCTTTCCTTCTACAAATCTTCAAGTTTTAGCTGTTAATCTTTCTCAAACATCAAGTTTACTACCTTCTTTTTCTTCGAACTCATACAAAAGTGGCAAAAACATCAAAAACGGTACCACAAAATGAAGTTGTTTCACCTTCTCAACCGACCGGCGAAAAAATGCCGGTGGAACCCCGCCTTGAGGAGTGTATTCCTGGGGGATGTGCGTTAAACTCCGACTTTAAAATCGGTAAGGCTTCGTCGGTTCCAGGTTGGTGCGAGCCAATGTCGAGATATTTATGCTCGATAACTGAGGGATAACTCGAGCAGGTAAAGAAAGACTGCAACTAGGGGATAAAAAGGTGGTGATCCCAACCCCTGAAGAGGACATAACTACCCATGTGGAAGGGTTTCTAAGTGTTTGCACTTACCCTTTCACACTGGGCCCCCTTGACCCCATCATTGTCGACTTCTGTCGTCAATATTAGATAACCCTAGGCCAAATCCATCTCTCTTTTTGGCGAATAGGCATCCTACTTTGATTCTTCTCGAGCAAACTCATCAAATTGTACATCCCCCGTCTCTATTAAGACGGTTTGATTAAACTCCAGTGCTGAGATACCAAGGTGTTGTTCTCGAGCATCGACGAGGATAGAGATCGAGGCTGGATGGGCAGGTTCATTCGAGTTAGGACCTCCGACCTAATCCCGGTGGAGAAGATGTCATTTCCTAAGAAGTGGAACATGAAGCGTAAGTATCATCTCACTGGTAGCTTTTATGCACTATTTCATTCTCTTGATTTTTCTCATTAATGTCTTTTTTCATGATGTAGCAGTTGCTTGGATGCCCTGTGCGATCCCCGACCTTGAGAGGTAGGTTCGGAACCTTGTCTCGACCTTCACATATGACGAGCGTTGTTGGCATAATTTAGCAAAAGGCCGATGGGAGGCCAAGAATTAAGGTAAGCCCTCATTTTCATACATTTGATGATTTGATTCAGGTGCCTTTCTTCTACTTTATTCAATTTTCTCGTGTGCAGGCCTGGGCAAATATGCGGTCATGGGGCCCCCATCTAGCGAGGAGGAGACTTCGGGCCCGGTTTCGAAACTGGCGAAGGACAATAAGAGGAAGAGGGCCTCGACCTTCGGGGTCCCGAAGCCCAAAAAAAACCATGTTCGTAAGTCGAAGACGGACACTGTTTCCCTCCCTGCCGATGTACTTCAGTAGATAAGGGAGGAAGAAGAAGAAGATGAGGGCTCCGTACTGTTGGACCGAGTGAAGAAAACCATCGAGGCTCCGAAGGCTGCTGAATCAGTGGTGGTTGATAAGGTCTCTCCTCGAACTGAGGGGGTCTTGGAGAAAGACCCGGACAAAGTCGCCGAGTCGTCGGAGATCGAGGTTGCCCACCGACGAAGTGAACAAACGGCAGGTACATCTGAAGGAGCCGACCCTGAAGCCCTTCGGATTGAAAAGAATTCCCCAAATGACTCACTCGGGACAATAATGATCGGAGACTCGCCTACTCTCTCTGCTTTCTCCGAAGAGGCAATTCGGGATGCCCAAGCTTTGAGGACCCCCGAAGTAGACGTAGTTCATGGAGGGGAGGCCCCCTTCCGTGATTATTTTATCAAGGTCGAAGATGCTACCGGTTCGAGTGACGCATCGAGCCTCTTTGATGAGGCTCAACAATCCTTGAATCGGGTGAGTCCCAACTTCCTTTGTCTATTTCATACTTAGTTTATTTCCTCTCTTCTTGTCTAATTTCCATTTTTTCCTGTGTAGGCTTTGGCACTCCATCAGGAGGCATTTTCCAAGTCCCGAGCAAAGCTGGGCCGATGTAAGGCCGACCTTCAACGGATTTTGGAGGAAAGGAATTCCCTCAAACTTCTCTGCAGGAAAAAAGATGAGGAGATCAAGGACCTCCGAGCCGAATTGACTAAGGCTCACAAAGATCAGACCAACCTGATCGAGCAGGTAATAATACTCTTAAAATCTCATGGACTTGATTCGGTAACGGAAGCTAATATTTCAATATTACAGCTGCAGCGAAATATCGAGAGGATCAAGTAGTTTCGTGAGGATATCAGTACAATGAAGGAGGAGTCCTACGGGTGGAAAGAAGGCATGGACCTCCTTGCTGCGGAAAAAGAGGTTGCTCGAGCCCAATTATCATCGATCAAAATCCAGTTTCGAGGCATGAAGGAGAAAATCTCAGCTCAGGCCAATAAGAAGAGGAGCTCGAGGCTCGATTGGCTTCCAAACTCGCAATGGCCAAATCTGAGGCCGAAAAGGAAAAGACCAAGGCTAAGGCGATCATGGCCATCTACCGGGCCGATGCTGAAGCCGCTCATGTCCAAGCGAGAGAGGCCGTCGAAACTGCTCAAACTTGAGCACATTGGGTTGCTGAACTTGCCAAATATCAATGTCGGAGGGAAACCCTCGAGGAGATCCACGCTCGAGGTTTTGATCTTATCGAGGAGATAGAAAAGGCAAAAGAGCATGAAGATGATGCTAGAGCGTTGGCATCTTCTGAAAATGATAATGATGATGATGATGATGGCAGCAAGAGTGAGTCCGAAGATGGGGAGGACCTCAATGAAGAAGCTTCCCCCGAGAACAATTAGGAGCCTTTGTATTTTTTCTTCTTTTTCCTTTTGCGTAGGACCTTGATCGGTCCTTTGTTTGTATATATATATAAGACATTTCCTTTCTTTTTGTCTTTATCACGACTTTTTCCTTGTAAAAATTCTTATGAAAATTTTGATTCACTCATGCCTTATGATAATTTTGTTCGTAAATTCGAAGCGTAGGCAACTTGATCAAAGTCAAACTAATGTGGTCTCTGTAGTCGAGTGAGTACTTGTTCGAACTTGAGGTAGGGTGACCCTTCGATCTTAATTGAGTGAGGTTGATTTCTCAAACTCAAAAAATAAAACGGCGCTTAGGATCTGGAATTGGGACAATATGGTTTTTTTCCTTTTCGGCTTAAAAAGTTAATAAAAAACTTTTCATGCCTTATCACGAGATAAGTCTATACTTCATTAAGCTTTTCGAGGATTGGTGTTATCGAAACCCTTCGCTTTGTTATGCCTTAGCACAAAATTATTCAGTACAATTTCGTTTGAAGGTTCGAATAATTTCATACCCTTTAGGGTTTTTTGAGGGTTGACGTTGTCGAAACCCTTTTGTCATTTTGTCGAGGGTAGCCTTTTTAAACGGTTTATAAAAGTATTTGAATGCCTGTTTTCATTACGGAATTCTGACGTCTCCGAACTGTGTTAGTTTGGTCGTAGCCTTGGGATTTGACTCTTGGGCTTATTTCCCGATTACACTTCGAACTTATTCGAAGTGTCAGTCCCCGAGTGGGGTGGCCTTGGCCTATAAAATCGAGGATTGCCTTTTTAAGGTCTTATTTTCTCGAGGTTTGATAATTCGATCATGTCAATTTTTGGGCAGTAGTCCTCGAGTATGGGGTAAGTTATTTGAACTTCAGTTGTGATCGGCCTTTAAGGCAGTTTCTACAATGAATCTTAAGTATGAAATTGTAAAGCATAGATTTTTTTAAGGCATGGAACATCTGCTAAGAAAAATAATTCTTTGAATAGATTATAAATCTGTACATGTTTTGTCATGAGGGCTCGAGTAATCTACATGGACACGGTTCATTTGGCTGTTTTTCCCTTTAAAAATTATCTATCGAGACCCTGTTGACACGAAGTATTTTTCTTGTAATCATCCGAGGGTGATTCCCCCCAGTATTCGAGGTTGATTATAATGAAGCCTCAGATATTGTTGAATTGCTCTACGTTAGCACGAACAATGGTGGCCTCGTTAAAAACCTCACCGGAAAAACTCATTAACCGGTCTAAGGGAAAAAGAGTGCAACGCGTACCCCATTTCATGAACGACCGTGGATACCGGGTCTCAGCCTCACCTAAATTTTGACTAACATAGTAAATAGGAAATTGCGTACCTTGCTCCTCTTGAACTAGGACTCCAATTACTGCGACTTCCGAGACCGCTAAGTATAAGTAGAGTTGCTCGTCCGCTTTCGGAGTATGGAGCAGTGGTGGGTTCGAGAGTCTTTGGGACATGATTTGTTTAAATCTTTATATTCTACGCACATTCTAAGTTTGTTCCCCTTTTTAGGGACTACGACTACGATTGCTAACCATTCGGGATACTTTTACTTCCCGAGTGGATCCTATTTTGAGAAGTTTGGTTACCTCTTCCTTGATGAATGCATGTTTTACCTTGTACTGGGCCTTCTCTTTTTCTTTACCGGTCTAAACTTCAGGTCCAGGATCAATCGTGATCTCCGGTGGGATCCTTGTTATATCTAAGTGGGACCAAGAAAAATAATCCATATTATCGATAAGAAATTTAATAAGTTTTTTCCTAAGCTCGGAGGTTAGCCCCGTGCCCAGGTATACCTTTTTCTCAGGCAGGTACTCGATCAGTATGACTTGTTCCAGCTCTTCGATTGTCAATTTGGTGGCATCGGAATCCTCGGGGATTATGAAGGATTGAGGGACCCAGTATCCGTTGTCATCGTCGTCCTCGTCCGTTCCCTGTTTCTCAGACTCAATCGAGGCTGGTAACTGTGGTTTCTATTTAGCTTCATGTTTTCCTTTGGTCTCTAATCCCTTTGTTGACGAAAGCGTCGATATCGGTATCACTTCATCGACCACGAACATTTCTTTTGCAGTATGTTGTTCCCCATATACTGTTTTTACTCTATCCAGCATAGGGAATTCCAACATTTGGTGAAGGGTTGAAGGGATTGCCCTCATATTGTGAATCCAAGGTCTTCCGAGTAGGGCGTTGTATCTCATATCACCCTCGATTACATGGAATTTGGTTTCTTGAATAGTCCCAGCTATGTTTACCGGTAAAATAATTCCACCTTTAGTTGTTTCGCTTTCCATGTTGAAACCATTGAGAACCCGAGTTGCGGGTATGATCTGATCATGTAGGCCGAGCTGCTCCACGACCCTCGATCGAATAATATTAGTCGAGCTCTCTGGATCAACTAAAACACGTTTAACCTGAATTTTATTCATAAGGATAGATATTACCAAAGCGTCATTATGGGGTTGTGAGATCCCTTCTGCTTCCTCATCATTGAATGATAAAGTGCCTTCTAGCACATAGTCTCGAATTCATTTTTCCCTGGTGATTGATACTTTATTGCATTTGAACACGGGACCTTGTGGAATATCGACCCCACCAACGATCATGCGAATCACGTGCTATGGTTCTTCCTGCTCGTTTTTCCTGTTTTCTTCTCTGTCTCTGAAATGGTTTTAGCTCGGTCGCTCAAGAACTCTCGAAGGTGACCCTCGTTGAATAGATGGGCTACCTCCTCCCTTAATTGTCTGCAGTCTTCGGCTCTGTGGCCATGTGTACCATGGTATTGCATATTTGATTGGGGTTTCTTTGGGATGGATCAGTCTGTAGGGGTCTGGGACATCTAGTATCTTTGATTCTCCTAATGGCTGACACAATACCCCGATGCATCGATGCTGAAGTTGTACTCCGATAATCACAGTCCCTTTGTGGGATCGACATGTTTATCGAAACCACTTTTGCTCATGAGTCCTCGAGAGCTCTGTCCTCGATCATTTTTTATGGGATTGCGTCCTGGGCCGCTGTTTCTACGATCTGTGTTGTATGGTTGATATCGGTATTTGTTCGTCTGAGGTTCTCTATCAATATCCCTTTGATTTCTACCGACGGGCCTGTTCGGATAAACAGAACCGGAAGGGGTCCCCAATTGATAATCCTCGACCCCGGTCTTTAACTGGTACCGATTATGTACATCGGCCCAGGTTACCGCCGGATATTCAATTAAATTCTGCTTCAGTTGACGTGATGCCATTGAACTTCGTTCGTTCAAACCTTGCGCAAAGGCTTGAACAGCCCAATCGTCTGTGACCGATGGTAGTTCCATGCATTCCATTTGGATTCGAAATATGAATTCCCTCAACATCTCGTTGTATTTTTGTTTCACCTTGAAGAGGTCTGACTTCCTAGTCGCAACCTTTATTTCTCCGGCGTGTGCTTTTATGAAAGAGTCTGCAAGCATGGTGAAGGAATCAATGGAATTAAGTGGCAGATTGTGATACCATATCATCGCCCCCTTCGATAGAGTTTCTCCAAATTTCTTCAGCAGAATAGATTCGATCTCATCATCTTCTAAATCATTTCCTTTTATAGCGCATGCATAGGAGGTGACATGCTCATTAAGATCGATGGTCCCATTGTACTTGGGTATTTTCGGCATGCGAAATTTCTTTGGAATGGGATTCGGAGCCGCACTTGGGGGGAACGGTTTCTGCACAAACTTCTTCGAGTCCATACCTTTTAAAATCGGTGGTGCCTGATAAGTAGGGATTTTAACCTATTATTTTCTCTCTTTTACTTGTGTTTTAGGCCAAAAATGCGTGAAGGTATTTCCGGAAACTAATGTAATATGCTTGCTTTGTATGCGTCAAACTTTGATGTCTCACTGGTTTAAATACGACGAGATAATCATCAAAGTTCGGGAATCTCAACTGCAGGAATTGTTCAAAATGAGCCAAAGGAGTCATAATCAACTCATAAAGAAGTCAAAACTTGAACAAAAACCAAGACCGGACCAAGAGATCTGAAATACAGACCGCACAAATAATGTGCGACCGCGAAAGCCACAACGCGATCGCGATCACAATTACGTGGTCCGCGAAAGGGAGATTCAGAGAGATTGATTTTTGGGCTAAAAGATGAACGCGGTCCGCACCAGAAAGGTGCGGCCGCGATTGGAATTACGTGGACCTTGGTGGCTGAGGTTCAGAGAGCTTACTATTTAATCAAAAACGAGAAGTGCGATCCGCGTCAGAATTATGCGGCTGCAAAAGTCTCTTACGCGGCCGCGATTGAAATTATGCGGTCCGCAAAACTCAGCTCAACCCAGATCCAGAATTAAAAAATGCAGATCGCGCTCAGAATTATGCAGCCGCACAACCTCCACAGGGGTATTTTTGTCCAGAAATTTCAGCTTAGTATAAATAGAACTTTTTGTCATTTTTAGGTAATGTTATGTAATGTAGGAGCACCCGAGACGGCTGGAACTTCCCTTTTAGGCAATTTTGTACTAGATTCATCTTTTAACATTAGATTTTCGTATCTTAATCATATATTATGGATTTTATCTTCTTTTCATCTTCAATTTCTGTTATTTTTATGAGTAGCTAGATCCTTATCTAGGGTTGTGACCCAACCCTAGTGTGGGTATTTAATGGGTATTGAATTTTAGGGCTTGAATGTGTATGGGTTAGTGATATTTAGCCTAGTTCTTGCTATATTTAAAGAATTAAAGATTGAAAACACTGATTCATGCCTTTATGACTTTGTCTCTTCTTGAGAAAGAGGGACTAAGTCTAGAAAAACTTAGCTAACAAGGAATTAGGGTGAACTCAAAAAATTGATAGCCCCAATTAAAGGGTTAAACCTAGAGATAGTAATACCCGACTTGAGCTAATATCACTTGAATTGCATGAATACCCATTTGGACTTGCGAAAGCTAAATTGGAAAAAAATACTCAAACTACCTAGAGGTATAGAGTGAGTACCCGGGTGTGATAGCTATATTACGACCCCAACTAAATCAAGCTTGCCCGAGATTCTTGCTACCCGTTAGATATCCACCTAGGTAGAAGTCACTACCCTAGTCTCTTTAACCACTTGAAAACCAACAACAAAAATATTGTACTTAGTTTTAATCATTGCATACAATAGAGTAACTTTAGAAGTAGAATCAAAACCAAATGTTTGGAAGTGTAATTAGGAACAAAACCCGCATCTAGCTTGGATATAAACCTAATTTCAAACCAATTAACTCCTTGTGGATTCGATCCCCACCTAGTTGGGTTAAAACTGCATCGACCACCCTCGCTACTCATAGTAGTGTAGGCTTGGACCCGATCTGTGCCCCTTATTTCGTCAACTAGGGAGTTGTATGTCTCTACTTTCTTATCGTTTGCCTCAATTTTCTTTTCTCCCGATTCAATTCATTTAGTGAGTTCCTCGAGAAGTTTCATAATGGTTGGTTCAGTCCTCGATTCATTGGTGTTCGACCTTTCCGACACTGGCTCGGTCCTGTGGACGACTTCTGGCTCGACCCCGCTCGACGTTCAATGTTGATTTTGTAGTTTTTCTATAGCGGCTTATTGAGCCTGTAACATTTCGAATATCAATTGGAGGATGACTCCACCATCTCCTCCACCCTACGTACCTCGACCACCAGATCAGCCTTCCCTGCATACGCTACCTTCGAGATCAGCGCCCAAATTTGCATTTAGGGCGATATGTGAACTAACGTCGATGGGATTGGAAATTGGTACTCCCTCGAGATCAGCCTGAGGCACCTCGATCCCTGGGAGGCTATATTGTCATTTTCCCCATGAAATCTGAGGCCGTTATCACCATGTGTGAGTGCTGTTTGTGGGTTTGACATGTTTTATCTTGCAAATAAAAATACTTACAAGAACAAGCATAGAGTAGTGTGTGTTATCAGAATCAATATAAGCAATCACTATTATCCTTAGCCCCACGGTGGGCGCCAAACTTTACCCTTAAAATTGGATAACAATGAAACGTATAATGTGGTTTTAAGGATATGTGATTTCACTCAACACCAATTGATAAATATGAGGATAAATGACATAATTGAATTATGAATAAAACAAACCAGTTTTTAAACAGAACTCAACTCTCGAGTCAAAGTACTCTCAAAATAATTAGTGCAAGACCAGTTTAAAAATGTCACGACCCAAAATCCATAAGGTCGTGATGGCGCCAGACATCATTGTCAGGCAAGCCAATCATTAAATAGTTAAGTTAAATTTTTTGTTTTAGCATTTTTGAAATCATTACATTTCATTTTATTACATAATAACTGAATAAAATCCGCTAAGTAAATACGACAGTTTAATATTCCATTTTTTTTATAAAATATAAATCCCGAACACATCCCAGAACCCGGTGACACACGTACATGAGCAATTACTAAAAAATTTACAAATTCTACAAAGCTTGTCCGAAATACAAATTGGACAAGGAATGAAAATGAAAATACAATACATAGAGGAAGACTCTGTCAACTGCGGGTCGTCTCCAAGTGATGCAGCTCGTCTAAGTCTCCAAATCAACCATATTGCTTTGAAAGTACCTGTGCAACAAAATGTACAACAAGTGTAGAATGAGTAAGAAAACAACGTGTACTCAGTAAGTATCCCGCCTAACCTTAGAGAGGTAGTGACGAGAGGTCGAATTTGACACTTGCTATAAGTCAGTTTAGTATAATCAAGTGAGATGCTAAGCATGAGTATCATAGGAATATTTAATACTAATCAGGGATAAGAAATATCAACTTCTTTCACATTTAACACATTAAATCTTCGTCATTTCAGTTGGCAATTTTACAACTTCTTAGGCCAATAAACAGTAATAATTACAGGAATTACGCAGCAATTATCATGCGCAAGAAAATGCCAAGGGTCGAACGGCGCGGACCAACAATAATAAAATGTGCACTCCCGAGGGTCGAACGGCTCGAACCATAGATGCATCTATCTGCCCCGCTTGCGAATCGAACATGCGACGCGGTTAACATTATACTAGGGCTACCCCGCTCGCGAATCATACCTGCGACTCGGGTCCCCATATAAATATACATAAATACAAGGTCATCCTGCTCACGAATCATACATGCGACTCAGGCACCAAAAGTTACACATATTCACACCAATCAACCACATTGTTATCAGGAAAATTAGCTGTTCCATGAAGTGATAAAATTATCCTTTTAATAAACATGAGAATAGTATTTAAAACCTTTCTGGAGATTTACTTGCCAATTTCGATAGGGTTCCAAACTGTATTGATTTACCCGAAACACAATTATCCAAGGAAGAATCAATTCTCCTTCTAGGTGATTAAGAAAAGTAAACTCTATCCTTCTCAGAGATTTAGATACTAATTGAAAGCATCAAGGTCACAAGTACAACAAGTAAAGCATGCTAGTGGGTCCTAGACTACCCGGACATGGCATAATAGTAGATACGCATGGACTCCCATCACCTCGTGCGTACGTAGCCCCCGAAGATAATAGCACATACTTAATTAGTTCACCTAGGGGGACAATTCCCCCTCACAAAGTTAGAAAGGAGAATTACCTCGCTTCGAAAATCCATAACCGGCTTCCAAGACCTTCCGACGACTCCAATGGACGCACAACGCCCCAAAACTATCCAAATAACGACAAACCAATGAAAATATACTCTAATATTTGCACCAATTCAAATTATATAATTTTCCAACTCCGCCCAGTGAATTGACCAAAATGTCGTCGGGTCTACGTGCCCGGATTTTAAAATTTCTCGAAGATATATTCTACCCATAGCCTTACTAGCTCAAATATACAATTTACTCTAAATTCCATTCTCACATTCGTGGTAGAAATCCAAAATAAAATTTCTAGGTTTTACCTCCCAAAACCCCAATTTTTATACAATTTTCATGTTTTAATCCATGCATATACCTTGTATTTAACTCGAGATGAGAAGGAATCACTTACCTATTGATGAAAATCAGCCTTTGAAATCCTCCAAAATCGCCCCAACCATGAGAAAGAATGGGGAAATGGCCAAAATACCGTTTTAAAATACTTCACTACCCAGACCAACCCTTTATGCGATCGCACTCCTATAGTCGCGATCGCATAGGTAAATTCCCAGAAGCCTCTAAACATACATTGTACGATCGCACATATAACATCACGATCGCACAAGCCATAAGCCTGAAGCCTCATTTTTTCCCTCTGTGCGATCGCATACACTTACCTGCGATCGCATAGACCAAAATCCAGCAGCCTCCCAAATTGCACTGTGCGATCGCATACACTTACCTGCGATCGCATAGACCAAAATCCAGCAGCCTCCCAAATTGCACTGTGCGATCGCATACACTTACCTGCGATCGCATAAGCCAAAATCCAGCAGCCTCCCAAATTGCACTGTGCGATCGCAGACCCTCTCATGCGATCGCATTGTGTAAATATCTGCTGCTCTCACACCAGAAAAACCAGCAATCCCACAAGGCACGAATCGACCTGTTGAGCATTCGAAACACGCCCGAGGCCCCCGGAACCTCAACCGAACCTACCAACCAGTCCTAATACCTCATTTGAACTTAGTCGAGCCTCAAAATCACATCAAACGACGCCGAAATCACGAATCGCACTAAAATTCAAACTTTATGAACTTAGAAATTTCCAACTTATACATTCGATGCCGAAACCTATCAAATCACGCCCGATTGACCAAATTGCAAACAAGTCATATTCGACATTACGGACCTACTCCAACTTTCAGAATTGGAATCCGACCCCGATATCAAAAAGTCAAACTGTCGGTCAAACTTCTCAAAAACCTTCAAATTTCTATCTTTAGCCAAATGACTTCAAAATGACCTACGGACATCCGAATTCACTTCCGATCGCGTTCCCAACTCCAGAATCACCATACGGAGCTATTCCCAGGCTCGGAATCCCAAACGGACATCTATAAAACTGAAATGCCTTTCAACCCAGATTTATGAAATTCTTCTAAAATGCTATCTTCCATAATATGCGCTGAAACGCTCCTGGGTTTTCCAACTCCCGATCCGAACATACGCCCAAGTCCGAAATCATCATACGGACCTGCTGGAACCTTCAAATCCTGATTCGAAGGTCGTTTACTCAAAATTCTAATCTTAGTCAATTCTTCCAACTTAAGGCTTCCGAAATGAGAATTTTCTTTCCAATTTGACTCCAAACTTCCCGAAATTCAACTCTGACCACGCCTACGAGTCATAATTCCTAAAATGAAGCTGCTCATTTCCTCAAACTGTTGAACGAAGCACTAGAGATCAAAACGACCGGTCGGGTCGTTACATTCTCTCCCACTTAAGCATACATTCGTCCTCGAACGTGCTAAGAACTGCTCTGGAGTTATCTGAAATCACTGTTTAACACCTCGTGCACCTTCCCGTGCTGCCACAACCCAGTTGAGCACATAAGCTTGATCAAATCTGAAGATATCCTCCTTTATCCATACAATAAGCTCAGAATCCAATTCCAACACCTAAAATTCTCTGTCAGGCCTGTTTCCAATATATGAACACCATATCAATTACCACACGAGGTACCAGAACACGACTGCGTACCTTTGCTGATTTAGCATCATGCACCGCATAATTCATCATCTAACCACAATGACACCCCCTGAACCTTAATAGCCAAAATTCCATGAATCTGATGCTCCCAATGCACCTTATGATATATATATATATATATATATATATATATATATATATATATATATATATATATATATAATGCTGGCGATACCACCACAACGGAGGAGATGTTTAGAAACTTCTAACCAATTGCAGAGTTAATCAAACATTGAATCCTTCCTCTTGACTAAGACCATCATCTCATTACAAACCAATAAGGGTAACTGTCCTTTAATGTATTTCACATAATCTTATCGCACTGATCCCTGATGCAATAATCTCGTCTCACCCAGTATGAGCTGCTCAGACAACCAATCACCCCAGACATGACCAACAGTCTCGCATTATGCCACAATGCGCCAATAGACCACAATTCGAACATGATACATAAGGAAATGACTCAGGAAGGGACTACTCAACTCACGCAACTAACATGGATTTCCTTAGGAAATAGGAAGCAAACATAAGAAAATAAATATAGGAACCTTACTCATCATTACACTGTTGTGGCGTGCAACCCGATCCAAATAACATACCCGTGGCGGCGTGCCACCCGATCCCATCATAAAATTCACATAAGGAAATATACACGGAGCTGAATTGCTCACTATTACAAATTACTGAACATCGATCATACGCACACTAAGTGCATAATATCATCCTGGGGAGACTAATAAAGCCATATGCTTACAAAACTCAATATATATATATATATACTCTGGATCTCAAGAGTTATCCTGCTCACATAACATCATCACTACACAGAGATCTCAACACATAAGAAATTATCAAGTCGTTTCACAACTCACACGGTACAATCATATTATCACATGAATTTGACGAAGACGGAAAAACATCTGTTGTTCTAATACCCTTCCATGTAAAGCGCCCCTATTGAAATGAACATGAATGGCTCATACGGAGCCCATAATCATATTTAAATCCATCCACAAACATCGAGTCTACCTTGATCGCACCAAACTAAGCTAATAGCTTTACCTGGGTCCATATTAACCCACTTTCTCTCATAATACGCGAGAACAACCATCATAGCCGGGACAAACACATTGCACTTCTTTATACTCAGTTCAAATATTCAATCCATTAAGTGACTACATGTCACACTTATACAATCTTCTCGTGGTTACGCTCCCACGACCTTCCACACCAGGTAACAAGTCTGCACACCCGCATCACCGACCACACTAATACTGCAAAACACATAACCCATGACCAGGGTACAAAGCCTCTTTCCCCGAATATCGATCTCAGGTGACTCTGAAGATAACACCAGCTTACTCTGAACTTTCAAATCACTCTTGTTCTTGCTCATCCGAGCTCATGAAATCCTTGTTAACACCGAACCGCAATCTTGATTCTTACTCCCGGTTACATACTGCTTACCGCACCTAACATGCCAATATGAGATAGCGCAAGAATTCCATCATAACTTCTGAACCACCAATAGAGTGAACACTTCATCATATAGAAACCTTTTACTTAACTCAATTCAAGAGTACCATCTCAACACACGAGTGAATTCCCACAATCACCCAACATGGAAATCCTTAAGTAGTAGTCTATACCACCATAACCCTTCCGGGATCCGCCTACACCTGACAGGCCATAGCACTCGAATGCTCCCACATGAAATCTATTACGACGGCCGACAAGCCCCGCACACACCGGCACAAACCACATGCATAACTTAATCACATCGAAGGAACTGATCACTGCCGTAAATGTGCCATTTCAACCATGGTTGATCAATCTATATTCTTTTAATCATCTTTAATTGCCTCAAGAATAATAGTAACTTCCTTCAACTCATAGCAAACTCAACCCTCACTCATTCCAAGTGACCTTGATTCACGAGACCATGCCGCCTAAATCCCGCAACCCGTCTCATACCCTCCTGATAATCTTTCTACAACCCGGAGTTTATTTCTCTCACTCCTCCAATACTACCATGCATGCTAAAAATAACATAGAACACTCCAACCATTTTCCCTTTCTCTGAAATTACGCTGCAAAAGCTCAATTCTTGATCATACGGCTGCCTTTAACCCTTAAACGCCGCATTCTTAACTTTGAATTCACTAGGACCGCTATTGAGAGTCACCCACTCTGACTGGTCCCAAATACAATCAACTCCAAGGCTCTCCTAGCCCATGAACACCCTTTTCAATGAAACACATGACTGATTCACTACCCTTACAACTCGCCTATGCCTTAAGCATAAATTCTGAATCTTTCAAAGTCTAACCCTGGTCCAACAGGGCTAACATTGCACACATTTATCAAATCCCACGCACGATCACCATTTTACTCTTATTCCCTTAGCTGAAATAACTTGTCAACACGCCGACAATCCGCAACCTTATGATAACACAATCCTGCAACCCAACTGCAGGTGGTAGGACTCCCCCACTTAGCCCGAAGCTACTCCTGGAACCACTCTAAACCCTGCTGAGATCCTTTCTCCTTTGTTAACATGAATCTTGCTCAACCGATCCGTCCAATTCTTCCAAATTCTCTTGCTAGCACTCCCTAATCACTCAAATTCTCTAGCATCATTCACACATCCTGCCTCCTACCGAACAACCACTAGAATTCCTCACAGAGACTTGCCAACCACAGGACCGCTAACCTACTCACAGGAGGTAACCCACCTATGTAATTCACCAACTGACACATTCCAATGATGTTGTACTGCACTATCTCTACGACATCAATAGTCCATCCTAATCCCGTTCTCATTCACCAACCTTACCAGTCCGCCCGCTCCCCATGGACATCTACTAACTGCGGTATAATACCTTCGAATTCACCACTATGATGTTGATCCCCCACTTTGCGACTGCTCGACTTCCGCTTCTTAAACCTGGCCTCCTAGAAATGGAACCACCGCCTAGCCTCAATTCAATATCATTCTCTGCCAACCGTATTCTTCAATACTTCTTCACCATACTCTGTCCCCATGCACCCGAAGAAACCATGCCACTGACGAACTTAACACATTCCATTCGATCAAGGACGACGATAACACGTCACAGGTGAATACTCCACCTTACTTGAAAACACCAAGTCTTACTACTTTATCAACCCCAACCGGACCATTCATAATCCAAATGCCTCAAAGTCCTCAGAAATACAGCAACCGAGCTGAAACAACATAATATTCTTCTGCAGGGAAACAAGAACAGCCCCAATCAACTACACATGGGAAACATCTCGCACCATATTCGTAGCACCATTTCAATTCCTCAAATCCATGTTTCATAGCAAGCGCTTCGCGACGTATACGATTGAGTAGGAAGAAGATAGGCATAAGCCTCAAAGGAATCAAATCGCACGATGAGGAATCAAGAAGGGAAGTACTCCTAACATCCATGTAGCCTCTCGAAGATAAGTACCGACGTCTCTGTACCGATCCGCACGACTCTACTAGACTTGCTCATGACTCGTGAAACCTAAGGGAACCTAGTGCTCTGATACCATGTTGTCACGACCCCAAATCCATAAGGTCGTGATGGCGCCGGACATCATTGTCAAGCAAGCCAATCATTAAGTAGTTAAGTTAATTTTCCTGTTTTAGCATTTTTGAAATCATTACCTTTCACTTTATTACATAATAACTGAATAAAATCCGCTAAGTAAATACGACAGTTTATATTCTATTTTTTTTATATAAAATATAAATCCCGAACACATCCCAAAACCCGGTGACACAAGTATATGAGCAATTACTAAGAATTTTACAAAGTCTACAAAGCTTGTTCGAAATACAAATTGGACAAGGAATGAAAAGGAAAATGCAATACATAGAGGAAGACTCTGTCGACTGCGGGTCATCTCCGAGTGATGCAGCTCGTCTAAGTCTCCAAATCAGCCATATTGCTTTGAAAGTACATGTGCAACAAAATACACAGCAAGTGTAGCATGAGTACGAAAACAACATGTACTCAGTAAGTATCCCGCCTAATCTCAGAGAGGTAGTGACGAGAGTTCGAATTTGTCACTTGCTATAAGTCAGTTTAGTATAATCAAGTGAGATGCTAAGCATGAGTATCATAGGCAAATTATAATAATCAGGGATAAGAAATATCAAATTCTTTCACATTTAACACATTAAATCTTCGTCATTTCAGTTGGAAATTTTACAACTTCTTAGGCCAATAACCAGTAATAATTACAGGAAATACGCAGCAATTATCATGCGCAAGAAAATGTCGAGGGTCGAACGGCGCGGACCAATAATAATAAAATGTGCACTACCGAGGGTCGAACGGCCCGAACCATAGTTGCATCTATCTGCCCCGCTCGCGAATCGAACATACGACACGGTTAACATAATACTAGGGCTACCCCGCTCGCAAATCATACCGGCGACTCGGGTCCCCGTATAAATATACACAAATACAGGGTCATCCTGCTCGCGAATCATACATGCGACTCAGGCACCCAAAGTTACACATATTCACACCAATAAACCACATTTTTATCAAGAAAATTAGTTGTTCCATGAAGTGATAAAATTCTCCTTTTAATAAACATGAGAATAGTATTTAAAACCTTTCTGGAGATTTACTTGCCAATTTCGATAGGGTTCCAAACTCTATAGATTTATCTGAAACACAATTATCCAAGGAAGAATCAATTCTCCTTCTGGGTGATTAAGAAAAGTAAACTCTATCCTTCTCAGAGACTTAGATACCAATTGAAAGCAACACATGATATTTTATTGACAAGGTCACAAGTACAACAAGTAAAACGTGCTAGTGGGTCCTAGACTACCTGGACATGTCATAATAGTAGCTACGCACAGACTCCCGTCACCTCGTGTGTACGTAGCCCCCGAAGATAATAGCACATACTTAATTAGTTCACCTAGGGGGACAATTCCCCCTCACAAAGTTAGAAAGGAGATTTACCTCGCTCCAAAAGTCCATAACCGGCTTTCAAGCCCTTCCGACGACTCCAATGGACGCACAACGTCCCAAAACTATCCAAATAATGACAAACCAATAAAAATATACTCTAATATTTGCAACAATTCAAATTATATAATTTCCCAACTCACCCTAGTGAATTGACCAAAATGCCCTAGGGCCAATTTCGAAGATATACTCTACACATAGCCATACTAGCTCAAATATACAATTTACTCTAAATTCCATGCTCAAATTCGTGGTAGAAATCCAAAATAAAATTTCTAGGTTTTTCCTCCAAAATCCCCAATTTTTATACAATTTTCATGTTTTAAACCATGCATATACCTTGTATTTAACTTGAGATGAGAAGGAATCACTTACCTATTGATGCTTGATGAAAATCACCCTTTGAAATCCTCCAAAATCGCCCCAGCCATGAGAAAGAATGAGGAAATGGCAAAAATCCCTTTTTAAAATAGTTCACTGCCCAGACCAACCCTCTATGCGATCGCACTCCTATAGCCGCGATGGCATAGGCAAATTCCCAGAAGCCTCTAAACTACATTGTGCGATCGGCACTTATAACATCGTAATCGCACAAACCATAAGCCTGAAGCCTCATTTTTTTCCTCTGCGCGATCGCATACACTTACTTGCGATCGCATAGACCAAAATCCAGCAGCCTCCCAAATTGCACTGTGAGATCGCATACACTTACCTGCGATCGCATAAGCCAAAATCCAGCAGCCTCCCAAATTGCACTGTGAGATCGCATACACTTACCTGCGATCGCATAAGCCAAAATCCAGCAGCCTCCCAAATTGCACTGTGCGATCGCGGACCCTCTCATGCGGTCGCATTGCGTAAATATCTGCTGCCCTCACACCAGAAAAACCAGCAATCCTCACAAGGCACGAATCGACCCGTTGAGCATTCGAAACATGCCCGAGGCCCCCGAAACCTCAACCGAACCTACCAACCATTCCTAATACCTCATTCGAACTTAGTCGAGCCTCGAAATCACATTAAACAACGCCGAAATCACGAATCGCACTAAAATTCAAACTTTATGAACTTAGAAATTTCCAACTTCTACATCCGATGTCGAAACCTATCAAATCACGTACGATTGACCCTAAATTGCACTACATTACGGACCTTCTCCAACTTTCGGAATTGGAATCTGACCCCGATATCAAAAAGTCAAACTCTCGGTCAAACTTCTTAAAAACCTTCAAATTTCTATCTTTAGCCAAATGACTTGAAAATGACCTACGGACATCCGAATTCACTTCTGATCGCGCTCCCAACTCCAGAATCACCATATGGAGCTATTCCCAGGCTCGGAATCCCAAACGGACATCTATAAAACTGAAATGCCTTTCAACCCAGATTTATGAAATTCTTCTAAAATGCTATCTTCCATAATATGCACCGAAACGCTCCCGGGTTTTCCAATTCCCGATCCGAACATACGCCCAAGTCCGAAATCATCATACGAACCTGCTGGAACCTTCAAATCCTGATTCGAAGATCGTTTACTCAAAAGTCCAATCTTAGCCAATTCTTCCAACTTAAGGCTTCCGAAATGAGAATTTTCTTTCCAATTTGACTATGTACTTCCCGAAATTCAACTCTGACCACGCCTACGAGTCATAATTCCTGAAATGAAGCTGCTCATTGCCTCAAACCGCTGAACGAAGTGCTAGAGATCAAAACGACCGGTCGGGTCGTTACAAAAAATATAAAAGGTTGATGAATAGTAATGTAAGTGAGAAATAGAATTATATTGCTTTTATGTCTGTGAATGATGATGTTACAAATGATTAGAACTCCCCTTTATATAGTAGAGGAATTCCATTTATGGTATATCTCTAATTACAGAAGGAAATCTCATGATTAGCTGATTAACCGTTTCTCATTAGGTCTGTTTCGAGATTCACGCCATGATCCTCGACCAATCATGGAGATCGCGCCTTTCTGTTATTTTGCTATCTTCGATCTTACTCAATGTCTGTTTCATTTGGCTCCGATTGCTACTAGCCTCGATCTTGACAGGTACCTCGACTCTGTACTCGGTACCTTATCCTCGCCTTTTAGAGTGATCCGTCATGAAGCTGTCGTTCGATGCAATCTCCTGGTCTCGATCAAATAGTAAAACCGTATACATATATATGTGTTGATATATCTTCGCGAAAAATTGGGCATGTTCGTAATCCATATATTATTTTTATGTTATCTAGTAATAAGCTGATTCTGATAGACCCTCGGCTCAGGTAAAGCAAAAGAATATGATGACAATCGACTCTGCTGGGGATCGAACCCAGAATCTCTGGTTTCGTAGACCAGCGCCTTATCCATTGGGCCACAGAGTCCTTGTTGTGCAGTTTATCAACTGTTTAGTTAATTCCATTGTTAGAGAGATTAAGAGTATTTTTCAGGAATACTTACTTCTTTCTTTAATCAGAAATTAAGCTTTTGCCCATCATGAGATTTTTATACATAGAGCAGAATAGTTACAAATGATTAATACAGTTGATCCTACATTCATATGGGATCAAGACATAAATGATTGATACTAATATGCTGTTGTAACATCCATGAGAGCTCATAATTAACAGTTCAATTATGAACTTCTTTTCTTTCTTACAATGGCTGGGAGTTGGGTGACATTGTCAGGCTTTGCAAAGTAATTAGTAAATCTTTGATATTCTCTACAGTGCCACCAGCATTTGTTAAGAATCTATTATGTTGTAATTAACAAATGAGAAGTCTGCCTACTTTGTATCCTTAAATAATTGGTTGACAAATGGATAACACTGATTTATTTAATTCTTCCAGCTTCATAGTTAAATTAATCATTTGGATACAAAAAGTTGCAATTATTCTGCTGAATTTAGGGAATCTTTCTGGTTTAAAATAGTTACTAAGTTAAACTCCAAACAGTCATTTTCTGAGGTGGTACCCTAATTTTAAAGCAAGGCACATAACATTACAGCAATATTAAGAAAAGCACTTGGTACCTCCATTGATTCCTTCTCTCCCTACCAAGGCATTCCATCAATAAATAATCAATCTTTAATTAAAGTTGTAATCCTATCATGGCATTTTCAGGCCAAATTGTCTGGCATAGTTTATTGTCTAAGCCGGAGTGTAGCAATCGCCAAAGCATTCCACCATTAAAAGCTCAAAATGCAGCAATCGGAAAGACATACGAACAAAATTTCAAGCTAGGATGTATCAGGAGCAAAAAGAGGTCCTTGGTCACGCTTTCAATGCTCAATCCTGATATTGGCATAGGTTCATCTACCACTACTAACACAATTAGAAAGTACTACTCTAGCTTAAACAACAAGGACCTCAACCAACTAGCATTCCTCATATCTGAAGATTGTTTCTTTCATGATTTCTCCACCCCTCAATCATTTCAAGGAAGAAAGGTTTGCCCCTTATTTTTTACATTAATAATAACATGAATTAAACTCTTAATCCGACTCTATAGCTCCCTTTTGCAAATTTGTGCATGCAGGTTCATATGAATCCGCTTCGTCAGAAAATAACAATGTGTGTGTATGTATAATTTTTCTTTCGTCGAGAAAATAGTAAATATTTATTGTGTTGACCCCCTTAGCACAAAGACAGTGCTCAGCCTGCTGGCAAAGTGGGTTCAACTTTATTAGGACGTCCTGAGTTCGAAAACTATTGTTCAGCCCCAAATGGCCACTCGTATTTTTCCACCGTGTACGACAGTCAACAAGAAAATTTATCCAATATATAGGACAGAAAAGTTTATATTTCTCTTTTTTACACTAGAAAAGCCATTTCCATATAAGTATAATTTAGGAAAAGAAAACTACACCATTTTAACTTTTTTCCCTAATAGAATAAAAAATCTGAAATTATAAATAATTCCCAAACCCGTTGCTTCTTTCTTGGCTGAATCTTTCACTTCTAAATTCAAAGTCACATTGCTTCCACAGCCATCTCCATTGCTTCTACGCAATGCTTCTTTCTTGTTGTCTTTGTGTATTTACTTCTTTGCATTTTGAACGCGTTTGGTAAAAATTCTGAGTCCGCTACTGTGTATGCAGGAGGTTTTAAAATTTCTGGAGCAACTAATAGCGAGCATGGGCCAGAACACAGAGATCAGCATAGACAACATTTACGAAGGTGTTGATCTTACAACAATAGTAAACTGGCATTTAGGTAATCACTACTTTGAGAGTGAATTAGAATTGCATTTTTTAACTTACTGGTCATTTATCATATTGAATTACTCCTTAGTGGTGCTGTCTTGATCGAGTCAAATAACCAAATAGACTTCTCAAATGGATCGACGATACCAAGTGTTCAATGATATGCTAAATTAATTGTAACCAACTCATTTCAAGAAATGTATACATTAAATTGAAAGAGTATACTTGTAATTGCAGAGTGGAAGAAGAAGGAAGTTCCATTTACTAGAGGTTGCAGCTGCTATGAATTATCAAAAGATGGAGAAGAACTACTAATTAAGTAAATAATCCACACTTATTAAAAAGCCATTTTTTAGTTTAAGCCTCTTACTTTACTGATTGACATATAATGCATGCAGGAATGCTCAAGTTATTACTGAATCATCTATGAAACCTATATTTTTGGTATGTTTATCATCATTTTTTTTTTCTGTATGTATAATAAACAAACTGAACAACTTAATTAATCAGAAAGAATGTCTTTTCTGGGCAAGTGGAATCGCAAATTCTAGTTCAGTTCCTGTTTCATTAACACATACCTTTCTTGTCGTGATAAAAAAAACCAGGCAATGTACAAGATCGTAACTTCAGCATTTGATTACTTCCCAGAAGCAGCTGAGAGTACGTCAATTTCTTTATTTTCTCCGAACTTCAAAATGGAGGAAAGTAAGAACAAATAAATAAGAAATTTTTACAGGGCATGTAACTTCTTTTTTTTTTTACCTTGCAGGGTTTCGAAAGAGCCACCAAATTACGTATCAACTGTTAGAAAATGTTTACAAGATTGTTTTTTACCCCTTCATAAGTCCAATTCTTGCATGGTATAAAAAGCTATGGAGCTTCACAGTCACCCTTCTGAGATTCACTAACAAATTAGTGCAGTTCATTATGAAAAGTTTCAGCAAGTAGAACATAGTTACAGAGCAAGTTCAATATTCTCCTCATAATTGATTTTGCTTTTATCCGCATGATCATTTGCTTGCTTCCTAGGGATCATTGTACCAATTGTATCAATATATTTTTAACGTTTGGTTAGCAGTTGTTACTTGTTGTATGACTCGTATTGTGTCACGACCCAAAATTCACCTAGTCGTGATGACACCTAACCCAACCCGTCAGGTAAGCCAATTAACAACTATCCAACTTAATGAGACTTATTAAGATAAGAAATGATAATACACCACTTTTATACCAAAAAATTTCAAGGACTGGTAGTACAAATCATGAGCTTCTAAAATTAGAATTTATAAAGTTGGTATGAAATAAATACATCATCTGTTCGAAATGTACATAAACAGATTTATATAAATCTAAAGCTACCATGAACAAGAGGCAGCTACAACCTGAATGCAATACGTCTTCAAATCCCGCTCCCGTCGATCACAACAATATCAACATCCAATATCTGCACGCAAGGTGCAGAAGTGTAGTATGAGTACAACCGACTCCATGTACTCAATAAGTAACAAACATAACCTTAGGTTGAAAGTAGTGACGAGCTGGAACACATGTCGGGGTTCAACACTAATAGCCAACAACAGTTCATAACAACATAGTGGAAGTAAAAGAAGTAGCTCAGAGATAAAAATCCCAGCTCGTTCTCAGTTCTAGAAAAATAGGCCTGCTTTCCAAATATATCAGTGAAAGCCCAATTTTTTTACCGAAAACACCAAACTATAAGTACGTTTTGTAAAACTATGGTTTTTCGCCAAAATCATTCAATAGGTAAATGTTTCTTTTTCAAAAGGCACGAGGAAAATACATCTTTACGCCTACATGTCAATATCTATGAGAAGTCATGAATGACGTGACACCATACACCATGAGGAAAAATACATCTTTATGCATGTATGTCAAGTGTGCATGTTGAATGCGATGCAACTCAATGACAAAACCATATGCATACTCTCATAGTATCAATTCACTCAGTTCTCACAGTCACTCAGTCTTCACAGTCACTCAGTACTCACAGCTACTCAGTCCCCACAGTCACTCAATTTTTCCAATCACTCGGCACTCGCACTCAGTAAGTACCTGCGCTCATTGGGGTGTGTTAACCCCAAGCGCTATAACAAGTCAATCACGGCATAAATCAATAAAACATGTCGCGGCGTGCATCCCAATCCCATAAACATCCTCACCATCAGGATCTCGGCCTCCCTCAGTCATCAATCTCTCCAGTCTCTCGGGCTCACAATATCATGAAAATCAGCCCAAAATGATGATGTGATGTATCAATAAATGCTGACAGAGATTGAGATATGATATGCAAATTAAATGAATGTGTATGCCTGAGTATGTTATTGCAATGTAAGCAAATAATTCAACAGCAGCAATGATCTCGGTAGATCCCAACAGAATAAACATGTGGCCTAGACATGGTTTCTAGCATGAATCACAACTAAGCTAAAAAGCTCTAATACGTAGAGATTTCATGGTTACAAATAAGATCAGGTAACTACACAGTACCACAGAAATAACCGATTCACAATTCACAGGCTGCACGCCTACTCGCTCGTCACCTAGCATGTGCATCACCTCGACACCAAACACATAACACGTGTAATCAGGTGTTGGCCCAAGTGAAGGTTAGTTTTGAATATTGACAAAGGAAACTCAGGCATGAACCAGGGCCTCCCTTGTGTACATAGACACAGGAAGATTCGAGCATGTGGGATGCACGTGAAGGAAATAAAATTAACTTGGCATAATTGATATCTCCTGATCGAAAAGGTTGCATAATTTATAAGGAGAAGGAATCCTTACTAAAAGAGAACATTATCCAAGATAAGGAAGGAGTTAGGAGTTGAGATCAACTAGAACTCTTCCACCAAGGAAGAGTAGCATTAGTTCTCTAGTTATTTCTTCATCTACTAACTCTATAAATTGCAGGATGTTCTCACTTTACATGTAAGCACAAACGCAGAAGTTAAACAGGAATTGATAGCAAAATAGTTAGGCATTTTGCAAGCAATTCGTGTGTGATTCGAGTGTGCAAACCTGAAGCTACATGAACTAGATAGAAGAACCAGTTCCAAGTGCCTGCCTTTTATTCTAGTTCAATTGTAGTAGTTGTTTTCATATTGCACCTTTCAACTTTATCTAGAGGCATTTGTAATAGGTACTCAGAGTATTCAAGTTAGCTTGAAGTTGTCGCAACAGTTAGAGGTTGATTGCTACAAAATATTAGTGTTAGTCATAGGTTTACAAAAGTATTTTTGTAAATGCAGTTTTTGGCTCAGTGATTTAGTGGAGAGTTTGGGAAAATCCTACTGGGAAGTAGGTCGTGGTTTTTTACCTTTTGAGCCAGGTATTTTCCACGTAAAATACTTGTGTTCTTTGCTTTTCGCATTTACTAATTCAGCAATAGTAGGTTAAGGAACACTTAGAAGAACCAAGTTCTTCCATAATCAGTTTAGGCAAAAAATTGGACACCACACAAATCACCATCCCTCCTCTTATATGTTATTGAAGTTAAAATATCAATTGATATCAGAGCGGGTTGTCCTTGAATAGACTAACACCTTAGGAGAAGATCAAGATGAGTGCACCACCTGGAAATTGGGAAGGACAATCCACCTCTAGGCCACCACTCTTCAATGGCCAGTACTACTCCTAGTGGAAAAACAGAACGAGAGACCACATCATAGGAGAAGACTATGAGCTATGGGACATTTTCACTGATGGTCCCCTGGCTACCATGACGAAGTATGCTGAAGGAGTAGATGTGCCAAAAACAAGAGTTGACTGCACTGCTGAGGACTTGAGGAAATGGAAGAAGAATGCCAAGGCCAAGAAATGGCTTGTGTATGGACTTGGTCCAGACGAGTACAACAGAATTCAAAGTCGTACTACTGCTAAGGAAATTTAGATCACTTTTCAAGTGGCTCATGAAGGAACACCTCAAGTGAAGAGGTCCATAAGAACTCTACTATATTCTCAATATGAGAATTTCACTATGAATGAAGGGGAAACCATCCAATAGATGTATACAAGGTTCACCACATTGAAAAATGAACTTAAATATCTTGGAGGGATTATTCTTGAAAAAGACAAAGTTGAGAAGATTCTGACAAGGGTTCTGCCAGTCTCTTTGGAAAGAAAAATCACCGCCATTCAGGAATCAAAGAACATTGTCACTCTTAAGTTGGATGGGCTGATTAGAAATCTCACTGCTTACAAACTTAGAAGGCAAACCATGAAGATGGATGTACCCACGAAGGAAAGGATCCTGGCACATCAGAATCACTGAAGGTTCTGATCTAGAGGAGAATGAGATGGCTATGATTACAAAGGACTTCAAGAAGTACCTAATGAGAGGAAAGGGTTCTTCAAGAAGTGGAAACTATAGTAAACCAAGGGTTCCTGAAAAAAAGACCAATGAGGGTTGCTACAAGTGCGGGAAGACTGATCATCACATCAAGAACTGCCCTCAATGGGAAATTGAACGGAAGAAGGAAAGAGCTAATGAAGAAACAGGAAGAAGGAACAGGTTCATCCTAAGAAGAACAAAGGATCAACAAAGGCTATGGTTGCTTCTTAGGGAGAAAGCTCAGATGAGGACTCAGATGATGAAGATGGAGATGAACAAGCACTTATGGCAATTGGAGAATCCGACGAGGAATCTGAGGTAAGTATAAATCATCTCAAAGACAAGATTAAGTTTTTGTCTAAAGAAAGACTATCTGAGTTACTTCTAGATTTCATTGATGAATCTGAGGATATAAACAAAGAAAAGGAACATCTGTCTAAGGAATGTGTGATTTTAAAAGCAAAGTGTAAGAACCTAGAACTCAGAGTTAGTGATACTGTAAGTGAGAATACCACACTAAAGAACCAGGTTCACGCATTTGAATCTAATGTCCTAGAACCAAAATCTGAAAACCTAAAACTAGTATTAGGAATAAGTAAGAAGACAACTGATTGCACACAACTCACTCTAGAAAAAAATATAGGTAAACTGAAATATGAGTTGTATAAGAAGGATGAGCTGGTAAGAATATTGAAGGAGGATCTAGGCAAGGTCGAGCATGAACTAGATAGAACCTGTAAATGGAACAAGTCATCCGATGCTCTTTCATGGATACAGGTAGGGTTGTTCATTCGGATCGAATATCTGAAATCCGAACTGATCCATTTAATTTCAGATTTCGGATTGGATCGGATTTCGGATTGTATTTATTAAAATTTCATATTTCAAATCGGATTCGGGTTGGTATATTTTAATCTGATCTGATTCGAAATCCAAAATTATTAGGCAATGTATAAATACTATACTTTAATTTTGGATAGTCAGTACTTCCTTTACATCTTCCTCCAAGTTATTACCTTTACAATTGCTAGATTTAGCTGTATTGGCACCATAGTACTCTCATAATTGCATAAACATGAATTTTTCTTATAGTATTGCCTCTTTGCAAAGAAAATATACATATTAGTTTGCCTTTGAGGCATAATAATACGATCCGAAATCCGATCCGATCTGATCCAAACTTTAAAATCCAATCTGATCCGATATAATTCGGATCAGATCCGGATTGTATTTTCTAGAATCCGAAATCCAAATTCGAAATGTGCTAAATCCGATTCGATCCGATCCGTGCACAGCCCTAGCTACAGGAACATCATAGTAGAAATAGAAAAAGACTTGGCTTTGGAAATCAACAACCTAAATGGGATCCCAAAAGCAAGTATGATTTGTACTCACTGTGGTAAAACAGGTTACTATAAAAGTGAATGTAATGCAAAAGAAAAGTCAAGCCAAAAGAACAAAAAATTTGTTCAAGGGAAGAATTGGCTACCAAGTTGGGCTAAAAAGAATTTAATTCATCCTTTTGCCTATAGAAAGGGACCCAAACTAGTTTGGGTTCCTAAGACTAACCCTTGATTTCTTTTTGCAGGTTCAAGTGAAGGGGAGAATCCAAATATGGTACATGGATAGTGGCTGCGCAAAGCACATGACAGGAAGCAAGATTGTTTTGCAGGGACAATCCACCTCTAGGCCACCACTCTTCAATGGCTTCTACTAAATGTTTTGTAATTAATCTTACCATTGACAAGATTGTTTTGCAGGGAAAAAGAGTGAACATTATATATATTGTAGATCTGTCCACACTTTCAGAAAATGAACTCACTTGCTTAAGTGTGTTGGACAATGATCCCATCCTTTGGCATAAGAGACTTGGACATGCAAGTCTGAGTCAACTCAACAAATTAGTCTCCAAGGACTTGGTGATAGGACTGCCTAACATTAAGTTCAAGGAAGACAAAGTTTGTGAGTCTTGTGCAAGGGGGAAGCAAGTAAGATCCAATGCAAGAAAGTGGTAAGTACCACCAGAACGATGGAACTGGTCCATATGGATCTCTGTGGTCCAATGAGAACATTAAGCAGAGGTGGTAAAAGATATGTGATGGTGCTTGTTGATGATTACTCTAGGTTTACTTGGACATTACTTTTAACAACTAAAGATGAAGCATTTGACATGTTCACTTCTTTTGTTAGAAAAACTCAGAAACAACTAGGTAATCAACTTGCATCAATTAGGTCTTATCATGACACTGAATTTGAAAATGCTAAATTTGCTGAATTTTGTGATGAGCATCGCATAAATCATAATTTTTCTGCTCCTAAGAATCCACAACAAAATGGAGTAGTTGCAAGAAAGAATAGGATAGTTGAAGATATGGCTAGGACTACGCTTCTTTCTACTAAACTTCCCTATAGCTTATGGGCAGAAGCTGTAAATAATGCATGCTACATCATGAATAGGTGCATGACTAGAACTCTTGTAGAGAAGACTCCCTATGAGTTACTTAAAGGGATAAAACCAAATATATCCCATCTTAGGGAATTTGGATGCAAATGCTTTGTGCACAACAATGGTAAAGACTCCCTAGGCAAGTTTGATCCCAAAAGTGATGAGGGAATATTCTTTACATAGTAAAGCTTATAAAGTCTATAACAAAAGAACTATATATGTTGATAAAGTTTTCATGTGGATTTTGATGAAACTAACATTCTTTTTGAGAGACGGGAACATGATGAAGCAATTGGGCTGGTAAGAAACTTAAATGAAATCACAGCCCAGACTGAAGCTGCACTAGAAGAAGGAACAGGTGATGGAACAGGTTCATCTACCCAGAACAACATGATAGGGGGAATAGAACAAAGAGGAAATGATCCTCAAACCTCAATGAAACTTGTCCATGAACCTGTTCCACAGCAACAAAATATTGAAGGAACATCAAGGGGAAACCAGCTGGTTGTAAGACCTTACAAGTATCAAAGTTCTCATCCCATTGAGAACATAATTACTGATCCAACCTTTGGAATCAAAATCAGATCTTCATTAAAGAATCTTTGTGCTTTTGATGCTTTCTTATCTCTTATTGAACCAAAAAATGTTGTTGAGGCTTTGCAGGATGCAAACTGGGTAAATGCAATACAAGATGAACTCAACCAATTTGAAAGAAGTCAAGTTTGGCATCTGGTACCAAGACCCTTGGACATATCAGTACTTGGCACAAAATGAGTCTTCAGAAACAAACTTGATGAAGATGGAACAGTTACAAGGAACAAGGCAAGATTGGTGGTTCAAGGATATAGTCAGGAGGAGGGCATAGACTATGATGAAACCTTTGCTCCAGTTGCAAGGTTGGAAGAAATAAGGCTCCTCATAGCCTTTGCTACTTACATGGAATTCACCATTCACCAGATGGATGTCAAGAGTGCCGTCCTCAATGGCTATCTAAAGGAAGAAGTGTTTGTCAAGCAACCTCCGGGGTTTGAAAATAAGGATAATCACGATCATGTGTACAAACTTGAAAAAGCACTTTATAGACTCAAGAAAGCTCCAAGAGCATAGTATGAAATATTATCAAAGTTTTTGCTTGAGCATGACTACAAGAGAGGTAAAATTGACAACACTTTATTCTTGAAATAAAAAGGTAAAGATCTTTTGGTAGTTCAGATATATGTTGACGATATAATATTTGGAGAAACTACTGATAAGCTAAGTAAAGAATTTGCTAAACTAATGGGGAGTGAATTTGAAATGAGCATGATGGATGAGCTTAATTTCTTTTTAGGATTACAAATTAAATAAAATTCAAATGGAACTATGATCCATCAGCACAAGTATATAAAAGAGTTGCTTAAAAGGTTTAAAATGGAATATTCTAAAGAAATTGATACTCCTATTGCAACAGCTACAAATTTTGATATAGATGAACCTGTCGATCAGAAGTTGTGTACGGGAATGATTGGTTCATTGTTTTATCTCACTGCTAGAAGACCTAACATTGTTTTCAGCGTAGGCCTTTGTGCAAGATTTCAGGCAAATCTAAAGGAGTCTCACTTGACTGATGTTAAGAGAATTTTGAGATATCTAAAAGGCACCACTGATCTTTGTCTTTGGTATCCAAAAGGTAGTAATTTCCTTGTGGGATATGTTGATGCTGATTATGCAGGTTTTCTTGTGGATAGAAAGAGCACCTTAGGTATGGAATACTTTCTTGGCTCATGTATTGTGTCTTGGGCCACCAAAAAGCAAAATTCAGTGGCCTTATCTACTGCTAAAGCTGAGTATGTTGTTGTTGCTTCATGTTGTGCTCAACTGCTGTGGATTAAACAACAATTAATGGACTTTGAAATTGATGTTGGTTGTATTCTCATTTTTTGTGATAAAACTAGTGCAATTAGTATGACCAAGAACCCGGTTAATCACAAGAGAACTAACCACATAGATGTTAGGCATCACTTTTTGAGGGATAACTATGAAAAGGGGTTGATCACTGTGGAATTTTGTGCTACTGACAAACAAATAGCTGACATCTTCACAAAAGCCCTAAGTAGAGATAAATTTGAAAGGAACAGGTTAGAATTAGGGATGATTAAGATCACCTAAAATGACCAGTTCATAATTCATAATGAAAGAAAAATGAAAAAAAATTGGTTAGAAAATCTGGAAATTGTGTATATAACTAGATTAATTTTTGCTCAGTCTCATGTGTAAATAGTATACTTTTGTTCCACATGTTAGAATGACTCATTAATCTCTAATGATATTTCTCTATTTTGGAAAATTTAGACTTGCACAAGAGAATTGTCAGTGAAGAACCTGGTTCATCAAGATAACACGGTATATTTTCTACACTCTACATAATTTGAAATAATAATATTTGAATCATGCGTAGAGTCCTACCTAAGTCCAAATTCCTTTTAAGCTTATCCAATAAAATTGAACCAGTTCCATTCAAAAGAATCCTAACCAAATTAATCCACCTAGATTCTATGGAAGACTCCATTGTCTATTCAAAACTGACAATTCAGTTTAGTTAGACTTCTAAAGGAATGATAAGCATGTCGTTGCCCATTAATTACTCCCCCTTTAAATTGATCATCATCATCTCTGCCTTCACTCCATATTTCTCAAAGCCATCAAAATACTCTCCATCTTCTCTCATCCTCCAAATTTCAATCTACCTCTCTTCTTTCTTCCAGAACCAAGCATAAAAATGACTAACCCTTCTGATAACCCTGGTACACCCCCACCATGATCCTCATCTTCAACTACTCTTCAGCCTAAGAAAATAAGAGTTAAGATGCTTTCACGCAAGACAGTGGCTGGAAGTGCATTATCAAAGAAATTAGACGCACAACTAAAAGCTAGCCAAGCCCAAAAACCCCAAAGCTCTTAAGACTCCTTCAAGTTTGCGACTGAGGGGGAAGAAACTGGGTCTTCTAATACTGAACAAGTAACCTCTGGCCCAAATACTACTACAGAAGTCATTTCTGGGTTGGCTGAAAATCTGGAGAATATGTTTATTTTGGTTGGATATGTGATGGATGTAGAAACTTCTGAGTCCAGAAGGAGAGGTGGTAAAAATAAAAAGGAAAAAGATAAAGAGAGTGAGGATGTTCGAAGTGAAGAAAGGGGAATGGGGAAAACAATGGTTGATTCTTCACCCACTTCTGATACATGTAGTATGGCTATTTGTGGAGCACAATCAGATAAAGTGGAGGAAAGTGTCAAGAAAATAGGGGAAAGTTGGTCTGGTGAAGCCGCTGAAGGGATGGTTAAACTTGGACAAAATGTAGATGAACCTGGTTCATCAGTTGAAGAAACCATCGTAGATCTATTGAAGAAAGTAGGAGACAGCTACAACCCCAAGAAGAAGAGAACTTCCAAGGCTAAGACCCCTGGAACTGCTAGGGCTAACAAGAAAAGGAAGGTTGCCCCTTCTGACACTGTTGAAATTCCTCCCACAAGATAAAGAGCCACAAGAAGTCAGCTAAAGTAGAATAAGGCAGAGTCGCAAAGAGCCTTAGAAGAAAGCAAAAAGAAAAGGGTGGACAAAGGGAAGAAGAAGGTAGGTGAACCTATTGAGGTTGTTGACGTTGATGAGATGGACCTGGTCCATCGAGATGAAGATGTGATTGCAGAAGTGGAGGTTCAGACTCCCAAGCCCAAGAATGCCAAGACTTCCACTAAGAAGTCTACTTCTATGTCAAAGTCTGCTGAACCATCCACCCTGGAAAAAGGACCAGCTATGCAGTGAAAACCAAACAAGTAAAAATTGTTGAAAAGAGGAATGGAGTAGAGAAGAAGAATATGCATCAGACACTAAAAAGGACAAGATGGACAAATTTGGCAAAAGAACAATTCTGAAGGGTAGAATCCTCAGGGATTTGGAGGAGGAAGGTATGGTGCTTCTGTTGGAGAAATTGGAAGTGCAAGGCTGGAAGGAAATGGTCCTTCAGATGGATGGCAGGTTGGCAAGGAGTGAAATTATTGAGTTCATGGAAAATGCTGAAGTGAAGGATGGTAGGGTTACCAACTTAGAGAAAGGGGTGCAAATCTCTTTTGATGAAAAGGAGCTGGGTGAAATTCTAGGCGTACCTGCTGAGGGGTACAATGACTACACAAAGATGAAATGGCCAAGCCTAGAAAATCTCCTTCTGCCCTTGCCATCACCAGAAAGTTTAGTAACAATGAGGAGGAGAGTGAGCCCAAGGATGTGTACAAGAGTGAAATGAAGCCACCACACAAGGTGCTATTCAAATTCATCAACAAGTGTGTTCTTCCTAGGCAGGCAAGGAGGAAAATTTCCAACTTCATGGACTTGGTTCTGATGGAATGCTTGGATAGTGGGAGAGAGATTAACTGGCCTGGATTTATAATCCAGCTCCTTGATAGGGTTATAAATGGCTCCAAAGATCATGTTATTCCCTTTGGCTTCATTCTCACAGCTGTGCTTGCACATTGTAAGGTGCCTCTGAAGAAGTGGGAGATGGCTAAAAGCAAAGATCATTTTGGTTCTAACACTCTGATTGCTTGTGAGTATGAGGTCCATGCCACTCCTAATGAACCTGGTTCATCTAAAAAGGTACCCGTCAATAGCAAGTTCAGAGCCTTGGTGTAGGAGAGTGGGGAAAAGGACGCTGAGATTGAAAGGCTGAAGACACGAGGTAGAGTCTGAGAGATATGATATCAGAACTAAGCTGGCAAGGGAAAAGGAGAAGAATGGTGGAATTCTTCAAGATATGCTGAAACCTCTCCAAGCCAAAAACCAAGCCCCCAGTTCTTTCAAGCCTTAAGCTCCTAGCCTAGTGTAGACCCTTCAGAGACCCAGTTTGGGATGTTTCTTATTTGCTCATGTTTTCAGTATTTTTATTTTTTTATGTGTTTTGTGGAAGAATCATATCAACTATCAATGAAATTCATTGGTTTTTGCTCTAACTATCTGTTTATATTTCTTTGATAGTTTAAATTCTTAGCTTGATTGTTGATGATTAATCCATGAATGAATTTGAAGTAGCCCTAGTGGCCATGAGTAAGTTTTAAAATATGGGAATCATACATTTTTTATGCAACTTTTGGATGATGCCAAAAGGAGGGAAAATTGTGCTTTATATGATGAACAGTGATATTTATAACCTAATGAACCTGGTTCTTGATGACAAGTTATAAAAAGGAAACTTGTTTCTAACATTGTGTTGATGTTGGGCTAAGTTGAAACAGGGCCTAAGCTTATGAAAATCAAAGAGTTGGTCATCATCAAAAAGGAGAATTTGTTGGCCCAAGTGAAAGTTAGTTTTGAAGATTGACAAAGGAAGCTCAGGCATGAACCAGGTCCACCCCTTGTGTACATAGACACGGGAAGATTCGAGCATGTGGGATGCACGTAAAGAAGATAGATTTAACTTGGCATAATTGATATCTCCTTATAAAGAAAAGGACTCTTTACTCAAAGAAAACATTATCAAAGATAAGGAAAGAGTTAAGAGTTGAGATCAACTAGAACTCTTCCACCAAGGAAGAGTAGCATTAGAACTCTAGTTATTTCTTCATTTACTAACTCTATAAATTGCAGGATGTTCTCACTTTACAGGTACGCACAAACGCAGAAGTTAAACAAGAATTGTGAGAAAAATATCAAGGCATTTTACAAGAAATACGTGTGTGATTCGAGTGTGCAAATCTGAAGCTACAAGAACCAGATAGAAGAACCAATTCCAAGTGTCTATCTTTTATTCTAGTTCAATTGTAGCGGGTATTTTCATATTGTACCTTTCAGCTTTATCTAGAGGCATTTGTAATAGGTAGTCAGAGTATTCAAGTTAGAGTTAACTTGAGTTGTCGCAATAGTTAGAGGTTGATTGCTACAAGGGATTGGAGTTAGTCATAGGTTTACAAAAGTGTTTTTAATGTAGTTTTTGGCCCAGTGAGTTAATGGAGAGTTCAGGAAAATCCTACTGGGAAGTAGGTCGTGGTTTTTTCACCTTTTGAGCCAGGTATTTTCACCTAAACTACTTTTGTTCTTTACTTTCTGCATCTACTAATTCAACAATAGTAGGTTAAGGAACACTTAGAAGAACTAGGTCCATCCATAATCAGTTTAGGCGAAAAATTGGACACCACACAAATCACTCCCCCACTCTTGTGTGGTATTGAAGTTAAAACATCATCAGGGTTCATACCCTCAGCTCCAAGTTTAGAAGAGTTACTTACCTCGAGCAAGCCGAATCCGCTGTCGAGAAAGCTAAACAATCCTCCAGAAATTCCATTCCGCGTGTATCAACCTCCAAACGTCTTCCTATCTCCTTAATTCCAAGCCAAACGATTCGAAACTAGTCAAACAACGTGCAAATTAATCAAAATATACTCCAATGCTTACAATTTAACAATTTATAAAAATTCCAAACTCCGCTCGAAAAAGTTGGCAGTGGGGCTCACATTTCTGAATCAGACGAAACTCACAAAATCCGACTATCCATTCAATTACGAGTTCAACCATTCTAGTTTAACTCAAATCCGACTCCGAATCGACATTCAAATCCCAAAAATTCATTTTATGAAATCTCTATAATTTTCCCCAACTTTCCATCTCAAAATAATAATTAAATGATGAAAATAATGATATATTCATGTATATTACCAAATTTGAGTTAGTATCACTTACCCCAATGAATTCCTTGAAAATCCCATGAAAAATCGCTACAAACCAAGCTCCCAAAGTCCAAATATGAAATAATGCTCTAACCATTGTTCATACAGTACAAAAATATGATCCCCCATTTTGCTAACCGCAAAATTTTTGTGCGGTCCGCACATTCTGGGTTCTACAACCGCAATCCAAATTTTGCGGTCACGGTTCAGCAGCCACTGCACTATCAGGCTTCAGTAAATTGACCATAACCTTTGGTACAAATGTCCAAATGATGATTGGTTTACCTTTCTGAAACCTAGACTGAAGGGTTACAACTTTCATTTTTGGATTATCTCCAAATTTCTTGTAGATTAAAATATATATATTTCCGAAACCAGACCATCAAATATGCAGAATCCCCTTTCGGCGACCGCAAAAGGTATTCTGCGGTCCGCAAGAGGATTTCACGATTGCAAGAGGATTTCTGTGGTCCGCACATGAGGCTTTTCCTCAAAACTCATGGAGAAACATATTAAATCAATCCGCAATGACTTCAAATTTTTACATAAGTCGTAAATGACATAACGAAGCTACTGAAATTTCCGAAATCACGATCCGAACCCGATATTATCAAAGTGAACTCCCGGTCAAATTTATGAACATTCCAAACATCCAACTTTTGTCAATTGGTCTTGAAACCTTCTAGAAATATCCAAATGAAATTCCAAGCATAAGCCCAAGTCCAAAATCACCATTTGGACCTAAAGGAATCATCAAAACTCAACTCCAGAGTCGTTTATACATAAGTCAACATTTGTTCAACCTTTCAACTTAAGCTTTGAACCTTTAATTTCATTCTTCCAAACTAACTCCGAAATACTTGAAAACCAAAACCGATAATTGACACAAATCCTAATGTATCGTATGAATCTATTCAAGACTTCAAATAGTACAAAGGAGCGTAAATTCCCAAAACGAATGGTCGGATCACATATTGTTACTTTAAATACAATGTTTGTTTTAATTGTTACTTAAATTTTATTTTATCTTATCGTTAAATCCATGCTACATAACAATATAAAATGTCATTTTATACAAGACTGATTTGGTGTGGTCACGTTATTACGTTGGTTTTTTCTCTCATTTAGCCCTTTCTTATTATTAAATATCATATTTTATCCTTTACTCTATCTTTATATATATTAATCCTATCTCGTACATTACTTTTTCTTGCCATTTATTTGTATTAGAACTTTGTTCTTCTTATTATTGGTGCATGACATCATGAAACGATGACAAATAATACAATATATCCAAATATTGTAACATCAAAACGATACAATACAATACAATACGATACATTTCAATTATAAAATGATACATAACAATCATCCAAACAAGCTGTAAAATTAAGGGGTGATTTGCAAGAATGGCATTGGAAGTGGGTGATCTTAATTTTTCAAGTTTAACAAGTATTTCCCCTTTTTTATCCATGGGCAACATTTTTGACTTTGACCTTAAAAGTTTGTCTATCGGCAAGCGGTGGCCAAAAAATCTAAACCATTAATTTTCAAGGCCATTTAGTGTAATTTTCTCAAAATTAAGTATGCCAAAATTTGCTCCTTTTAAAAAAAATAATACTTAAAGAAAGAATGTGTTATGCATTCTTAGTACATATGTATTCATGATTTTGAATTTGCTCGTTGTTTACCCTTAAAATCGGATAACAATTAAACTTATAATGTGGTTTTAAGGACACGTGATTTCAACTAATACCAATTTATAAGTATGAAGATTAATAATGAAAATTAACAATAAAGTAAAGTAAAACACTGTTGAAATGCAATTCAGCCCTCGATCTAGAGTGCCCTCGAACTGACTGGTATTAAAGTAATGAAGCAAAAGTTAAACTGATGAACAAGAGATTATAAACGAGAGATAGTGTTATAGTTCTTTGATATATGTAAATAATGTGTGTTACAAATGATCAGAATTCCCCTTTATATAGTAGAGGAATTCTATTTATGGTATAATTCTAATTATATAAAAAATCTCATTATTTAGCTAATTAACCGTTCTTGATCTGATTTTTTTTGAGATTTCTGTCATGATCTTCGACCAGTCACGGATATCTCGCCTTTCCGTTGTTACGATGTCTCCGATCTTGCTCATGTCTACCTTGTCTGGTCTCGATGCTTATTGGTCTCAATCTCGGTGTGCACCTCGAATCCCAGATTCGGTACTTTATCATCATTCTCGATCTGATCTATCACGGGAACGATCTTTGATTCGCCCCTCTGGTCTCGGTTAATTAGTAAAATCGGGTAGGCCCGATTTTAACCGTGTACAAATAGTCCCCTTATTTTTTGGAATGTAATGACAAGAAACGAATTGAATCTTCGACCTTTACCCCGATTTGTCATGACGTCACATAAGGTCATCATCGTGACATAAGAGATAAAAGTGACCGGATACAGTTCCCCAGGCATTTAATGTGTGTCAGTTGGTGGTCGGCCACTAGTGGTTTCGAACTGTCGCCAAAAAAACCAATAAATAGGCCTCTTTTCCACTCTTTCATACTTTACCTTCAACCTTTATTGTTTTAGCCTTCAGAGTTCTTTGAAATTTTTCAAGTTTTTCATCTGCAGTTCTACAAGTTCCACAGTTAACCTCTTCTCAAATTACCAAATCTTATCATCTTCATCCATATTTAAACTCAAAACCAAATGGCGAAAAAGTCAAAAACTGTGCCTCAGAAGGAAAATGCCTCATCTTCTCAACCGGTCGGTGGGAAAGCACCGGTGGAGCCACGCCTCGAGGAATGTATTCCTGGGGGATGTATTATCAGCTCTAATTTCAATATCGAGAAAACTTCGTCGGTCCCCGATCGTTGCGGGCCGGTATCGAGATACATATGCTCGATACCTAAGACCTTACTCGACAAAGTAAAGGAGGACTGCAACTGGCAGAACAAAGAGGTTGTGATTCTAGCCCCGAGGAAGGTATTAGTACCCACGTGGAAGGGTACCTGAGTACTTACACTTACCCTTTCACATTGGGTCCTCTTGATCCAACCATCATGAACTTTTGCAAAAAGTATCAGGTGACCCTCGGTCAGATCCATCCTGTTCTGGAGGATCGTCATATTGCTCTGATTTTTCTCGAGCAAAGTCGACGGGCTCCCCTTCACCCCCGACCACCTCATCATGTTATATAGCCCCCGACTTTACCGAGGTGGGTTAATAAAGCTCCAACGTCGAACCACCAAAGTTTTCATGTAAAGTATTAATGAAGACAAGGATCGGGGCTGGATGGGTCGGTTCTTCAGGGTGAAGATCTCGGACCTGATTTCGGCCAAAAAGATGCCATTCCCCGAGAGGTGGAATATGAAACGTAAGTACGATCCCAATATTTGTTACTTTTGCTTTTCTACTTTCTCTTATCGATGCTCTTTTTTATGTAGCCGCTGCCTGGATTCCCGGTGCTATCCCTGACCTTAAGAACTGGGTCAGGGATTTAGTCTCAACCTCAACGTATGCTGAACGCGCATGGCGCGACTTATCAAAAGGCCGATGGGAGGCCAAATATCATAGTAATCTTCTTTCATGTATTTGATGATTTAAGCCATTATTCCCATACTTACTCAATTTCTCTTCCTGCAGGTCTCGGCAAAGATGCAGTTATGAGGCCCCCATCCGGTGAGGAAGAGACTTCAGTTCCGGTCCCGAATTCAGTGAAGGAGACAAAGAGGAAAAGGACCTCAACTTCCGAGAATCTAGAGCCCAAGAAGAGAGGGTCTCGTAAGCCAGGAAGAAAATTATCCTTCTGACCGAAGAGTCAGTTTGAAGCCTGAGGGAGGAATATGAAGAAGAGGAAGAAGACGAAGACGAATCCAGGTTGGTAGCCCGAGTGAAGATGAACACTGAGGCCCCAAAGGCCGCTAAGTCGGTGAAGGCTACAAAGACTCCCTCTCGAGATAAGGGGGCCTTGGAAAAAGACTTGGGCGAAGTCCCCGAGTCATCGAAGATTGAAGATGCCTCCCACCGTAGTGATCAAACGGAGGGTACGGTTGTAGGGGCTGGTCTCGAGGCCCCTCGGGATGGAGAGAACTCCCCAAGTGGCCCACTTGGGGCAGCAAAAATTGGAGTCTCCCCGTCACTCCCTTCTTTCTCTGAGGGGATGATTCAGGAGGCTCAGGCCTTGAAGACTCCCTCCATAGAAAGAGCCCACGGAAGGGAGGACCCTTTTCATGATTACTTTACTGGGGTCGAAAATGCTACCGGCTTGAGTGACTTGGAGATCTCGAGGAAGGATTTGGGGAGGCATCAAGTCTTTTTAATGAGGCACAACAAGCTATAAATCGGGTAAGTCTTAACTTCCCTCGTCGATATTACACTTGTGTTTATTTTTCTTTTCCTGTCTAATTTCATTTCTTCTTTCTGTATAGGCCTAAGTATTCCATCAGGAGGCACTTTACAAATCCCGAGCAGAGTTGAACCGGTGCGAGGACGATCTTCAAGGGCTTACGGAATAGAGAAATGCCCTCAAACTTCTCAGCGGGCAAAAATAAGAATAGATCAAGTACCTCCGAGCCGAGTTGGCCACGTCTCATAAAGATAAAATCGACCTGATTGAGACGGTAATGAAAATCTTAGAAGCTAATGGCATCGGTTCAGGAACGATGGCTAACACTTCAATCTCACAGGTTCAACAGAAGCTCGAGATAATTGAGCGGTTTCACGAGGAGGTTGATACAATAAAGGTGGAGACCTAGGGATGGAAGAAAAATATTGACCACCTTGCTTCAGAGAAGGAAACTGCTCGAGCCCAATTGTCATCAGCCAAAAATCAGCTTCAAGGCATGAAGGAGAAGATCTCGGCTCAGTCCAAGAAAATAGAGGAGCTCGAGGTTCGGTTGGCCACCGAACTTGCATAGGCCAAATCTGAGGTAGAAAAGGCTAAGGCTGGCACAGAGGCGGTCCGTGGTCATCTATTGATCTGATGCTGAAGTTGCTCAAGCCCAAGAAAGAGAATCTGCTTAGGCAGCCCAAACTCGATCTCTTTGGATTGCCGAGCTCGCCAAGTTCCAATCTTGGAGGGAAACCCTCGAGGAGATCCAGGCTTGAGGTTTCGATCTTACTGATGAGATAAAGAAGGCCAAAGAGCACGAAGACGATGCTAAGGAACGGGCCTCCTCCGATGATGATGATGATTCCATGAGCGAGAGCGGGTCCGAGAATGGGGGGACCCCGATGGAGGAGAAGTTTCCCCCGGGGAAAATTAGGAACCTTAAGATTTTTTACTTTTGATCTTTTGCGTATGATCCTAATCAGGCCTTGTAAATATCCTTATATATATAAAAAAGATATATTTTCTTTCCGACTTGTCTCTGTTTCATTTTTTTCCTTATGAATATTTTGTTTCATTTATGCCTTGTGAAAATTTCGTTCATAAGTTCGAGGCTTAGGCAATTTGATTGAAGTCGGACCAGTATAACTTTTATAACCGAGTGAGTACTTGCTCGAACTCGAAGTAGAGCGACCCTTAAGTTTTATTTGAGTGAGGATATTTCTCGAACTCAAAAAATAATATGGCCCTTAGGCTCTTGAATTAGGCCGATATGGCCTTAAAAAGAATGCCTTTTTTCCCTTTTCGGCTTAAAAAGTTACAAATTGTTATGCCTGAAATAAATTTGTACCCATTAGGGTTTTCGAGGTTTGATGTTATCGAAACCCTTTGTTTCGTAATGCCTTATCATGGAACAGAGAAATGGTTCGAGAGTTCGAACAGTATGGTACCCCTTAGGGTTTTCGAGGGTTGATGTTATCAAAACCCTTTGTAATTTTGCCGAGGGTAGCCCTTTTAAACCAGTTTTATGAAAATATCGAAGGCCTGTTTTATTACGGAATTCAGGCATCTCCGAACCGTGTTAATTTGGCCGTAGCCTTTAGTTTGGAATTTGCCTCTTGGGCTTGTTTCACTGTTACACTCCGAACTTGTTCGAAGTGGCAGTTCCCGAGCGGGGTGGCCGTGGCCTATAAAATTGGGAGTTGCCTTTTTAAGGTCTTACGATATCGAGGATTTAGGAATTCGATCATGTCAATTTTTCGGATGGCAGTCCCCGAGTGTGGGGTTAATTGTTCGAATTTTAGTTGTGATCGGCCCTTAAACCTGTTTCCACAATAGATCACAAGTATGAGATTGTAAAGTAAAATTTTCTAAGGCATGAAATATTTGGCAAGGAAAAAGATACTTCTCTTAATAGATGATTATACATCCGTACATGTTTGATGTTAGGGCTTGAGCAAGCTACATGGGCACGGTTCGTTCGACCATTTGGCCTTTACAAAATTTACCTATCGAGACCCTGCTAACACAAAGTACTTTCCTTGTAAAAAGAGTGCAACACGTGCTTTCATACCTAAGGACTTTGTGTTTAAGAATCCCTCAATATATTCGATCGAACCCATGTAATCGGTTAATAAAAAATATAAATTAAAATGGAGAAGGTCGTACCTTAGTAGTAATATCGTTTGAGGAGTGATATGTTCCAATTGTTTGGTAATTGCTTGTTGTTCGTCATGCCAAGTTTGTAAAATCCTTTTCCGACGATATCGAGGACCTGATACGGTCCCTCCCAGTTTGGGCCAAGTTTTCCTTCGTTCGGGTTTCAAGTGTTGAGGGTGAATTTTCTCATAACTAAGTCCCCGATTTTAAAGTGTCTAAGGTTGGCTCTTCCGTATTAATACCTTTCGATCCGCTGTTTCTGTGCGGCCATTCGAACGAGGGTGGCTTCCCGTCTTTCATCTGTAACTCGAGGGTTGTATTCATAGCCTCGTTATTTAACTCTTCCGTTTCATAACGAAACTTAAGTCTAGGCTCCCCGACTTCGATCGGGATTAGAGCTTCGGCACCATAGACTAAAGAGAATGGCGTTGCCCCCATACTGGATTTCGATGTTGTTCGGTACACCTAAAGGACCTCGGGCAGTATCTCTCTCCATTTTCCTTTAGTGTCGGTCAATATTTTCTTCAGATTTTGAATGATGGTCTTGTTTGTCGATTCGGCTTGTCCGTTCCCACCAGGATGATATGGCGTTGACAAAATCCTTCTAATCTTGTGGTCTTCAAGAAATTTTGTCACTTTACTGCCGACGAATTGCTTCCCGTTGTCACATACGATCTCGATATGCATCCCGAATCGACATATAATGTGGTGCCAAATGAAGTCTATGACTTCTTTTTCTCTGACTTATTTGAAAGGCTATTCTTCAACCCACTTAGAAAAATAGTCAGTCATAACAAAATAAATTGATCTTTACATGGGGCCGATGGAAGAGAGCCGACGATGTCCATTTCCCATTTCATGAACGGCCATGTGGATAAGACTGAGTGGAGTTGCTCTCCGTTTTGGTGGATTATCGGTGCATACCTTTGACATTTGTCGCACTTTCGAACAAACTCTTTAGTATCTTTTCCTAGATCGGCCCAATAGTATCCTGCTCTAATGACCTTGTGAACCAATGACTCTGCACCAAAATGATTTCCACAAGTGCCTTCGTGAATTTCTTGTAGGACGTATTCGATGTCTCCTGGTCCCAAACATATCGCCAAAGGTCCATCGAACATTCTTCTATACAATGTTCCATCCTTGGCCAATGTGAACCATGCAGTCTTCTTGCGTAGAGTCCTCGATTCCTTAGAGTCCGATTGAAACTTCCCGTTCTTTAGGTAATCGATATACTTATTCCTCCAATCCCAGGTCAGACTTGTGGAGTTTATTTTGGCATGGTCTTCTTCGACCGATGACCCCAAGTTTGCAAGGGCATCGGCCCTGTTGTTTTGTTCTCGAGGTACGTGTTGTAGGTTCCATTCTTTAAATCGATGTAGAGCCACTTGTAGTTTGTCCAAGTACCTCTGCATTCGATCTTCTCGAACCTCGAAAGTTCTGTTGACTTGGTTTACCACAAGCAGGGAGTCACATTTGGCCTCGATGACCTTTTCTCCCAAACTTTTAGCTAGCTCGAGACCTGCAAGCATGGTCTCATACTCGGCCTCATTGTTAGTTAATTTTGAAGTTTTGATAGATTGTCTAATTGTGTCACCTGCGGGCGGCTTCAAAATGATGCCTAGCCCCGATCCCTTCATGTTCGAAGCGCTATTTGTGAAGAGGGTCCACACCCCCGATGAGGTACCCGATTTTAGTAATAGTTCCTTTTCGACCTCGGGTACGAGGGCTGGCATGAAGTCGGCCATGAAGTCTGCCAAGATTTGAAACTTGATGATCGTTCGGGGTTGATACTCGATATCGTACCCGCTGATCTCGACGGTTCATTTGGCCAATCGACCTGAAAGTTCGGGTTTGTGCAAAATATTGCGAAGGAGGTAAGTAGTCACTACAAAAATTGGGTGACATTGAAAATACGGTTTTAATTTCCTAGAGGCGCTTATTAAAGCAAGCACTAATTTTTCTAAGTGTGGGTATCGGGTCTTGGCCTCACCTAAGGTCCGACTAACATAGTACATAGGAAATTGCGCACCTTTCTATTCTCGAACTAGGACCCTGCTTACCGCGATTTCTGAGACAACTAAGTATAAGTAGAGTTGCTCGTTCGCTTTCGGGGTGTGAAGCAATGATGGGATCAACATGTATCAATTCAGTTCTTCTAAGGCTTGTTGACATTTCGGGTCCATGCGAAATTGCTCTTCTTCTTAAGTAGTGAGAAGAACCGGTGGCTCCTATCTGAGGACCTCGAAATAAATCGACCTAGGGCAGCTATGTGCCTAGTTAACCTTTGTAAGGCCTTGACATTATCCACGATCGTGATGTCTTCGATGGCCTTGATTTTATCGGGGTTGATCTCGATACCCCGATTTGATACCATAAAGCTGAGGAACTTGCCCGAACCGAACGCGAATGCACATTTCTTAGGGTTGAGCTTCATGTTGTACTTTCTTAGTATGTCGAAGGTCTCCTGCAAATGTTTCAAATGGTCCTCTGCTCGCAGGGACTTAACTAGAATGTTGTCAATATAAACCTCCATTGATTTACCTATTTGTTCTTCAAATATTCGATTTACTAGGCATTGATTAGTATCACCAGCATTTTTTAGTCCAAACATCATTATGTTATAACAATAGGTGTCGTATTTAGTGATGAACGAAGTCCTTACCTGATCCTCCGAGTTCAATTGTATTTAATTGTACCCGTAGTATCCATCGAGAAAACTAAGGATCTTCTGGCCGGTTGTGTCATCGATCATGTGATCGTTATTTGGAAATGGAAAAGAATCTTTAAGGCATGCTTTGTTTAAATCCTTATAGTCGACGCACATTCTACATTTATTTCTCTTTTTAGGGACTACAACTACATTTGCTAACCATTCGGGATACGTTGCTTCCCGAATGGATCCTATTTTGAGAAGTTTGGTTACCTCGTCCTTGATGAATGCATGCTTTAACTCGGACTAGGGCCTTCTCTTTTGTTTTACTAGGCGGAACTTCTGGTCCAAGCTTAGTCGAAGTGTAGTGATCTCCGGTGGAATCCTTGTCATATCTAGATGGGACCAAGAAAAACAATCCATATTATCTATAAGGAACTTAATGAGTTTTTCCTTCAGCTCGGGGGTTAACCCCGTGCCCAGGTATACCTTTCGTTCGGGTAAATATTCAATCAGTATGACTTGATCCAGCTCTTCTCCGTTTATTTTGTGGTGTCGAAGTCATCGAGAATTATGAAGGATCGAGGGATCCAATGTTCATCGTCCTCGTCCGCCCCTCATTCCTCCGATTGGGTCGAGGCTGGTACCTGTGGTTGCTATTTAGCTTTCTGCTTTCCTTTGGACTCCAATCCCTTTATTGATGAGAGTGTCGTACCGGTATCACTTCATCGACCGCAAACATCTCTTTGGTGGCATGTTGATCCCCATACACTATTTTTACTCCCTCCGGTGTTGGGAACTTGAGAACTTGGTGAAGAGTTGAAGGGACCATCCTCATGTTATGAATCCAGGGTCTCCTGAGCAGCGCGTTGTATCTCATGTCTCCCTCGATCATATGGAATTTAGTTTCTGGAATGGTTCTGGATACGTTTACTGGCAAGATGAATTCACCCTTAGTAGTTTCACTCGCCATGTTGAAGCCATTGAGAACCCGAGTTGCAGGCACGATCTGATCTTGTAGGCCGAGCTGCTCTATGACCCTCGATCGAATAATATTGGTCGAGCTTCCTGGATTAATTAAAACACGTTTAAACTGAATTTTATTCCTAAGAATAGAGATTACCAATGCATCATTGTGGGGTTGTGAGATCCCATCTTCTTCTTTGTCATTGAACGACAAGGTGCCTTCTGGTACATTATCTCGAGTTCGTTTTTCCCTGGTGATCGATACCTTGGTGCATTTGAACACGGGCTCTTGTGGAATATCGACCCCACCAACGATCATGTGAATCACGTGCTGTGGTTCTTCTTATTTGCGTCGTTGTATCTGAAGTGATTTTTAGCTCGGTCGCTCAAGAATTCTCAAAGGTGACCCTCGTTGAATAAGGGCCACCTCCTCCCTTAGTTGTCGGCAGTCTTCGGTTCTATGACCATGTGTGCCATGGTATTTGCATATTTGATTAGGGTTCCAGTGAGCTGGATCGGTCTATAGGGTCCTGAGCCATCTAGTATCCTTGATCGATCCAATGGCTGATACAATACCCTATGCATCTATGCTGAAGTTGTATTCTGATAGTCGTGGTGCTTCTATGTGCTCGACATGTTTATCAAAGCCACTTTTACTAATGAGCCTTCGGGAGGTCTGTCCTCGATCATTCCTTTGATCATCTGGAACACGATTACATCCTGGGCCGCTGTTTCTACGATCTGCATTGTATGGTTGATACAGATGTCTTTTCGATCGACGTTCTTTGTCGATATCCTTTTGAATTCTGCCGACGGGCCTGTTTGGGTAAACGGAACCGGAAGGGCCCCCCAAATTGATCATCCTTGACCCTGATCTTTGACTGGTACCGATTATGCATATTGGCCCAGGTCACCGCTGGATATTCAAATTAATTTTGTTTTAGCTGTCGTGATGCTACCGAGATTCATTCATTCAAACTTTGGGTAAAGGATTGAACAGCCCAATCATCTGTGAGCGGGGGTAGGTCCATGTGTTCCATCTGGAACCGAGAAACGAATTCCCTTAACATTTCCTTGTCTTTTTGTTTCACCTTGAAGAGGTCTGACTTCCTAGTCGCAACCTTTATTGCTCCGGCATGTGCCTTCACGAAGGAATCTGCAAGCATCGCGAAGGAATCGATAGAATTGGGCGACAAATTGTGGTACCAGATCATCGCCCCTTTTGATAAAGTTTCTACAAACTTCTTCAGTAGAACAAATTCAATCTCATCATTTTCTAAGTCATTCCCCTTTATTACGCATGTATAAGAAGTGACATGCTCATTAGGGTCGGTGGTCCCATTGTACTTTGGAATTTCTTGCATGCGGAATTTCTTCGGGATGGGCTTCGAAACCGCACTTGGAGGGAAAGGCTTTTGCACGAACTTCTTCGAATCCAAACCTTTCAGAATCAGTGGTGCCCCCAGTATTTGGTCATCGGGAGTTGTATGTCTCCACATTTTTGTTATTAGCCTCAATCTTCTTTTCCCTGATTCGATTCGTTTAGTGAGCTCCTCAAGCATTTTCATAATGGCGGGGTCAGTCCCTGAGTCATTGGCGTTCGATCTTTCCGGTACAGACTCGGCCGAGTGAAAAACTTTTAGTAGGGGCTCAGGTTCGACCCCACTTGGTGCACGATTCTGATTTTGCAATTGTGCTATAGGAGCTTGTTGAGCCTGTAGCATCTCAAATATCAGCTGAAGGCTGACTCCACCATCTTCTCCGCCATGCGTACCTCGACCACCTGATCGAACTTCCCTATGTATGCTACCTTCGGGATCAACACCCAGATTTGCATTTAGGGCGAAATGTGAACTGACATCAACAAGATTTGTAATCGGTATTCCCTCGAGGTCAGCCTGAGGCACTTCGATCCCTGGGGCGGCTATATTGTTGTTTTCCCCGTGAAATCTGAGGTTGTTGTCACCATGTGTGGGTGCTATTTGTGAGTTTGACATGCTTATCCTGAAATAAAAAACACTTACGAGAACAAGCGTAAAGGAGTGTGTGTTATCGAAATCAGTATTAGGCAATCACTATTATCCTTAGCCCCACGGTGGGCGCCAAACTGTTTACCTTAAAATCGAATAACAATTAGACTTATAATGTGATTTTAAGGACACGTGATTTCACCTAATACCAATTGATAGGTATGAAGATTAATAATGGAAATTAACAATAAAGTAAAGTAACCCACTGTTGAAATGCAATTCAGCCCTCGAGCTAGAGTGCCCTCAAACCGAGATATTAAAGTAATGAAGCAAAAGATAAACTGATGAACAAAAGAGTATAAGCGGGAGAGAATGTTATATTGCTTTAATATGTGCAAATAATGTGTTACAAATGATCAGAACTCTCCTTTATATAGCAGAGGAATTCTATTTATGGTATAATTCTAACTACAAAAAGAAATCCCATGATTTAGTTAATTAACCGTTCTTGATCTGATCCATTTCGAGATTTCCGTCATGATCTTCAATCAGTCACGGATATCTCGCCTTTTCGTTGCTATGCTATCTCCGATCTTGCTCGATATCTACCTTGTATGGTCTCGCGTCTCGATCCTTATTGGTCTCGATCTCGATGGGCACCTCGAATACCGAATTCGGTACATTATTATCATGTCTCGATCTGATCTATCACGGGACCGATCTTCGATCCGTCCTTCTGATCTCGATTAATTAGTAAAATCAAATAAACTCAATTTTATCCGTATACACTCGTTGAAGACCATAGAAGTGCTCTGCGTCGCATAGTTGAAGTTCTATCTACTTTGCCTTAAATAATGTTATGCATATCCTCGTGGAAGAAAAAATAAAAATCTAATCATGTGGACGAAAGTCTGAAATAGGAATATTCCTTTAAGGGATAGGACACCGGCCCATCTTGAGAAGATTTACAGGTTGTTTGAATTGTGTATTCATATCATATTACTCTAATATATTGTTGCGGAAGGAAATAAATTGGGTCGACTACGTGGGTTGACCCGCATTTATTAATTTTGCTTGGGACATATTGTTTGACCAAAAAATGTTGAGCTTTTTATTAAATTAATTAAGTAAAGTAATAATAAATAAATTTTAATTAAGCATAATAAATTTTAGATCTAAAACTAAAAGATATTAGCGATATGGAGCCTTGTTCTAGATTATTAAATGTCGCGAAAGTGTTCGTTGATTATCGATGAATGATAGATATCATAAATGGCAATAAATGTAAATAGAGGGGATAATTCACCTAAATATTCAATGAGATAGGTGATTCTCTCTCCGACCAAAGATGTGAATCAACTAATCGTGAGAATATCAAAAAGTATTCTCGGATCTGATGTAGGAAAAGCCTTAAATCGACAACGAATCGAATCTCTTATAAAGACAATATTTGTAGTTACTTGAGAGTCAACTTTTCTAGAGAATGCTTATCATATCTCATATATCATATTACATGCCCTTCTTTCTCTCTTGTTACTTATGAGGGACACTTCCCCTACCCAACTGAAAGTATGCAAGTGCAGAGAATATTCTGTAGAATATTCCTTTAATATATCTTAATACTAAACTAGCCGTTTGGACTAATTCGAGCGTTTGATCTCGACCTTATCTGCTCGTAAGCACAACCTCGGCCTAATCGGCCCTCAGTCTTCATTTCTTAGACGAAACTTCTTTGATCAGATTTTGGCCCATACACATTGACTGAAAACAATTATTTCAGACTTGATATTTATATCAACATATATAAATTATAAACCATTTCTATATATCATAAACATAAACTACTTTGTCGAGAAATAATATCTACGTAGCAAAAACCCTGGACATGTCACCTCAACTAAAAGATAAAAAAAAGTACTGAATTAGTACAAATTTTGTGCCTCTTCGTTTTCTTAAACCTAACATGTTGCGAGGGCGAAGGGAGTCTGCTGGTTTACACTTTTGTTTGCCATGTTCACAAAATCGTACAAAAGCTAACAAACTGCATTTTTATTTTCTCTTTCTTAATTCATTTTGCTCTTTTTCAACTTTGATTAACTTTGAAAGAGAACAACAACATACGTAGTATTATTTCACACCGTAAGATCTAGGGAGAGTAATATGTATGCAGATTTTACCCCTATTTTGTGAGGATACTGAGGTCGTTTCCAATAGTCCTCGACTCAGGAAAATATAAGCACCACATTAACGAAAATATAGACAAGACGGGACAGTACTAAAAAGCCATATAAAAGTATAATAAAAACAATAAGACAGTAAGATGATCAACAACGAAAGAAAATAACATTTAGTCATAAAAACCTATTACCAACAGAAAGCGAGATTGTGTGTCAATACTACTATTATAAATACTCTAAACTACCTACTCTACTACCTTAATCCTCGATTACAATACCTTCTTATCAAATGTCATGTTCTCGGTCAGATGAAGTTGCGTCGTGTTTATATTTTCTCTAAGAAGAGAAAAAGAAAGTCATATTTTCTCTATAGTTTCGACAACATCCTTTCTATCCCCCTACTCCCTGGCGCTAGCTTCAATCCGCAATGGTGGAGACTATGGTTGGATACTTACTCATTTACTAAATTAAATTTATTTTAAAATATCTAACGATTGAAAAAAATACTTATTACTGTAGTTTTTTCAATCACAATTATCTTTATTTTTTAATTGGTGAAGTATTGACTAAAGGAGATGTTTACTTTAGATAAATAGTCACGTAATTAAGGATATTAAATATATTTATTAAAGAGTATGCAGAAACCTTTAGAAAATAGCTAATCGTGTGAAAACGGACACATTACGATGGCCTGTTCTTTCGTTAGGTAGATACGTGGAAGGATCAAAAGAAACATATAAGCAAGCTTGGTTTCTTATTTCCCTTTTTTTTCTTGAATTTCTGAGCATACGTCACACACTTTAAAGTTAACATGCTTTGGCAAGTTAGAACGATCTCTTGCTTCACCATCTCACAATAGACTAACAAAATTACTCTGAATAAGGGTGTGTTTGGTATGAAGATTTTTTTTTTGTTGGAATAGAAGTGATTCTTTTACTTATTTTACGATATTTGATTACGTATAACAAAATATTTTTTAAAAATATATTATTTAGGCAAACGCTATATGAGATGAAATGAGAAAAGGCGAGGGAGGGTGGTAGGTCGGGGTTTAAGGGCCGTAGTGACAGTGGTGATGGCGATGTTTAGGGGGTGGGGGGAGTAAGGGTTGGGTGGTGGGTGAGAGTGGGGATGGAGAATAGTGTCGGGGAGGTTGAGAAAGAATTTTGAAAAATATTTTTTTACTTTTGGCAAAGAAATCATTTCCTCCGATTGAAGTAAAAATGAGTTCATTCGAAAAATATTTTCTAAATATTTTTACTTTACTTTATGTGCAAAGGAAAAAGCTCAAAAATAAGACAAAACAAAATAAATCAATAGAAAAAAAGCATTGGTGTTATAAATAGAATTATATTTAAGGGGAATGTCCATATTTTAGATGGATCTTAGGGTTTGTTATTTGGTGGCTAAGCCACTTTTTCCTATAAATAGAGGTGTTCTATTATATTGTAATTCATTCCAAATCAATAAGAACACGCTCTCTCTCTCTCTCTTTCTTTGCAATATTCTTCTTTATTGTTTTATTACACGTTATCAGCACGAGACTTTAACCAATTGAGTAGAAGTTTCTGCTTTGGTCACTAGGCTTTGGGATACATGCATGATGCTCAACTTGTACATATTGAGTATAGTGATTGTTGATTGTTCCATGAACTACCTTCAGGAATAAATTCTGAATTTAAAGTAAGTATTTTACCTTATTTTTCTCATTTAAATTCGTGGAATTCTATCATTTAATTTTAAATACAAGCAAAGACAATAAATTTTGATTATAACTCTAATAGAGTTTGTGAAAAATTATAACCACCCAAAGTGGTTAAATCTCTATGTCTGCCATGATCAAATTCATGTATGATTACGAGCACAAGAAGTGAAAACTCGTCCCATTGAATTTGTTTCATCCTCGTTCCTTTAAGAGAATGTGGTACCAATATGTAACAAGTCTGAAAGAAGACAAAATTATTACCATAAAGGTATCAATGGATGTGGACGTGGCAATAGACGAAATTATAATTGTCATCATTGTGGTAATGAGAATAATAAGGATTCTCAAAATAATCCTTCATTCTGTGAAATTAATATTTGTCATCGATTTGACATGAGATTTTGTAAAACATATATAGATGATTATGGTTCATTCATGATGTGAATGTGACAGTATATGATTTATGAATATATATATATATATATATATATATATATATATATATATATATATATGCATTCTTGGAAGGATATGAACGTGCTAGTGGTGGACAATATGCCGCACTCACCTCTACAGGGAGGTTTGAGATGAAATAAGAAAATAATGTCATTATTATGGCATGAATGGTCATTGGACATGTACCTATTGTACGCCAAAATATTTTGGCAATGTGATTATTAAAGGACAACATTAAATGCAACAAACAAATCATGCATATAATTTTGACCACGACCATAATGATATAACTTTCTCTTTAAAAGAGATATTCACCATATAGGTATTGATGAATATATGGCAGTACAAAATTAATTGAGAGCTCTAGAAGAGCCAATTATTACTATTTTTAAGGAATAAACTTGATTATCAATAAGGCATTGCGTTGTAATAAGTCTCAAAGAAACTTATTAAGTTTCTAAATTCGCGAAAACGATTGGTTATGTTGAGACTATAAATAATGAGAAGATTCAATATTTTATATTATTACAACTGTACCAGTGTAATATGTATATAAAAATTAACTGCTTTATTGCCTGATTTATACTACATAAATAAAAAATATAATAAAATGGATGTTTATTGATATAAAAATCGACATACTAAACTGGGAGTTTAATTAACAATTGTACATGTCATGATGTAATCCTGAAGTTTACTAATACATACATCTTTATCAGGCATGACCTATTGAGCAATCTTGATTTAAGAATGACGTGCAAAGTTATATATATCAGTTTGATATTCATTATATACGAAAGTATATCACATTCTCCCCTCATAAGTGGCTCAGGGTTAGGAACCAAATAATTCCATCTTATTATTATTGATATGAGATGTATATTTTGATTAACACCATAATGCATAAAGATGGATTTTCAAAAGTTGAGAAAGCAAGTTAGTTTTTTTATTACGAGGGGGAGAACGATAAACAGTTGAGAAAAAGTTATGTGAAATGAATTATCATTTCTACATCTAGATCCTCGAATAAGATAATATAAACTTGAAGTTCATAAAAGAATAATTCATCTGCAATATATTGCATAGTATGCCAGACGCATTTGCGAAACCAAAGAAAGTAACTATATTCTCACTGTAAATACTCCTATTAGAATAAGTCCTAGAAGGATAAAGTCTATGGTACACTTAAAGTGTATAGACAAATTGGTTTCAAATAAAATTCTTGATAAAGAAGATGAGCAAATGATCAAAATGATCATAATAAGGCACTTCATAAAATCTCATGAGAGGTTAAGGTACCTGAAAATATGAATGAAGAGATCTCTATGTTATGTCTTTATGAAAAAAATATTGGAACCGATATAAAATGTTCGTCAAAGACATCTATCATAATGCTAAGTATATATGAAGATCTTAAGTCTGTCGAATACAGACACAAAAATATTGGCCAAATGGAAGAGACACAATTCAAATAGAATTAGTTTCATATGAAAGACATGTAGTTTTGGGCATCTAGTTCAAACACTTGAAAGTATAAAGTCAATGTTGTGTGTAATCACTTTTATCATTTATATGTCTAGCATGACATGAAAACTTGATATCTATCTAAAGTCGATTTGTATGACTTATATAAATTAGCTTATATTATAACCTCTCAAGGATTTAAATAACTTAAATCACATACAATTCTTGATTTTGAAGCACCATATTCTAAGTGCAATTTGTGCACATATGCATCTAGCTATAACTATAAGCATGATAATGTGATAACGAGAATCTTTACCACTGTGGAGATATTAAAAAACCATTCCACGATATTATATGAAGACATTATATACATATCAAGAATGATGATCTGAAGGTGCAACATATTCATTCAAGTTAATATGACTGATTTGTTTATCACATCTATACCAACGATCTTTTGAAGATGATGCACAAGATTGGAATGCGAAGATTTAAAGATGTGAATTGATGCTCTCATCAGGGGAGTTAATACACGTTGTACTCTTTTTCTCTTACAAGATTTTGTCCCACTGGGTTTTCCTTACAAGGTTTTTAACGAGGCAATCAAAAGTGTATTGTTAGATATGTGTACTCTTTTTCCTTCACTAAATTTTTTTCCCACTGAGTTTTATTTTATTTAAGATTTTTAACGAGACACATTATCTATTGAATATACATTCAAGGGGAAATGTTATAAATAAAATTATATTTAAGGTAAGCCTATATTTTAGAGAGATTTTAGATTTGTTACTTGGTGACTAAGACACTTTTTTCTATAAATAAAAGTATTCTATTCCATTGTAATATATCCCAAATCAATAAATTCTTTCTGTTTCTTTACAATATTTTTCTTTATTGTTATATTGCAATCGGTTTATTTTAAAAAATGAAAACAAATAAAAAAGAATATAGTGTTGTATGGGAAGAACAAGAGAAGAAAGCCCGAAAAGGAGGGGACGAAGAAGAAAAAAGGGAGAAAAGACAAAAAGTCTGTCCGATATTTGGCCGAGTGGATTCTCTCTTTTTGTTTTCATCTTACCTAAAAGTAAAACACAGTCCGTCCACATGGACTTTTTCACTATTTCCTGCCCTAAATTAATTAAATTTTCCCTGTGGCACGCAGTAGCTGCGTCTACGCGGCTACTCCTCCATCCTTACATTTAATTTCCCCATTAATGTTCCATTCTCTTCAATTTGAAATTTGAAATTTGAAAATTGAACATGAAATAGCTGTATGTCAGTGTAGGTATTTACTCATATTTCAGAAGTGAATCTACTTATTGAAAAAAAACAATGGGCGGCTACCGAGCTGTTCCTGCCGCAGTCAGCGGCGATTCTTCCAAATCCTCGGCTGAATCTAGCTTCCGGGAACTTGATGATGTCTTTTTGCAGGTCCTTTTTTTTTTTTTTTTAAATTTTCTTTGTGAAATTCAATTCTCACTTGTCAGTGTATGTGTGTTTGTTGTGTTGATAAGGATGATGTATATTTCAGACTCAAACTAGAATATGGCTTGGGGAAGTTCTGAAGATGAGGTTTGACGAGCACCTACATATTTCTGATTTGCTTGCGGATGGGGATCTTCTGTAAGTTTGACTCGTTCGTCTAGTTCTTGCACCTTCACACTTTATCATTTCATTTCCCACGTGTTGACTTAAATTTGATGTTTACTTACTTGTATCCTATTTGGCTCCGAAGAATATTGTAGCTTACTAGATGGTCAAGGGGATATGACCTTGTATATGTTATGACCTCAATATTTCAATTCTACCAAGCTGGTAATACCACTTCAATTTAACTAGACCAAAGGGTCGAGATTGCAATGGAATTATGAAAATAACCAGGAAACTGTTTAACTGCTACTAAAGTTAAGGAAACTAGATAACAATTACAACTGAAATATCAACTAATCTACTGCGAATCACAGCTTCAGCTTAACAACTCCAATTCCTCATAACTTCAGTCACCAACATCAACTGCATTCGCTATTCAATAACCCTGCAATAAGAACTTGAGTGAGAAATTAATGGAGAGAAGAAGAAGAGAGAAGAATCAAGAAGGGAAAGGATTCAGAGAGAAGAGAGAGAGGTAGAGCTAAGAGAAAAATGCACGAGGAAGGAGAGTGATTTTAGCAGAATTCATTATGCCCGACCCCACATCGATTAGAGTTATTTATATCCTTTCTGAAAGTTGATCTGAGCCGTTGGTTGCAATGAATCCTAGCCATCCATGTCAGATTAACTAATTTTTGAATTAGCTGTTAATCTTGTTTTGCTGCTAACCTTTCCAACTGTGTCGTTTCTCTTTTCCTTTCCTTCTCTTTATTTCACTAATATAACAGTATTAACATTTGGAAGTGATAACCTGTGTAGGTTTGAAGTCTCCAAAATATTATGGAATATGCTATTGGCCAAGTGTGGCGAGCTAAGACATTTGAAGTATGAACCACTTGGTTCACGGAGATGCAGTGGGAGATATATGCCTTACTCTAATGTTGACTCTTTCTTGAAGGTAAGTCATAGCTGCATTCTAGTCTGATTTGGCTCTATTTCAACAGCCGATAATGCTCTTTAAGAGGGGGAAAAAACCCTTAATGAGACCCGACAAACTTGTAATCCCTTGTTTTGGCAGATCTGCAAAATACTAGGATTAAATGGTATCGATCTCTTCTCCCCATCAGATGTTGTTGAGAAAAAGAACATTCGTAAAGTTTGTATTTGCATAAGGGCACTTTCAAATAAGGCCCGTTCCAAACAATTGAAGGTAAAAATCTTTTCCCCGAGGCTATTCACTTCCTTCTGAAGAAGTTCTGCTTCTTTGTCTAGTTTTTATGTTCTCTGGGTTGCTAGTTATACTTCCTTACTTCTGCAATAAACCTGTTTGTACCCTTAGGTTCCTGACTTTGACTTGGTGACCTATACGGTAGTCATGCCAAAAGATATGGTAGGTGGCATTCGAAGAAGCTTGGAGACATCAAGCAGCCTTTCAAGTTCTTCTGGTTATTACTCGTATAAAGAAACAAGATCAAAACATATGGAGGTTGGTTAAATGCACCATTAGTAAAAAATATTGTACACTATTTTGTTTCTTCTTTTGTTCTCCTTATAACAAAAATGCTTAAACCCTTATATTAGAGATGCTAATATATCCATATGTATGCTATAGAGAAATAAAACCAGAGAATCTGAAGGAAACTATGATTCTTTATCTGAAGAATCAGACGAGGCTGAGAGCAAGTTTGTGGGAGAAGAGTCTTGTTGCTCATCTATGAATCAGCTTGAAGATAATAACGCCACAGATTCAGATGCAGACAATTCTATTGACGGACATTCAGCTGTTAGAAAGAATGGCAGCGAGAAAATTAGTGTACTCTCATGTTCTCATGACCACCATGTTTATAAATGTGATTTCTGCAAGTACGGATCAGAATTATCTAAAACTCTTCCATCTCAGTGTGCTAGGAAGGACCGTACAGAAGATAGTTGTTCATCAATTTGCACCAATTCTCAATCAAGATCACATCATAGAACTTCTCGAGGAAATGGAGGGAAATATAGTACTACCAATGATAGGATACACTTTGATTATAGCTACCTTAACATGGTAAATGATGAGTCAGTTGTTGGAGATTCTATGTATGACAATGACGTGGAAAGTAGTTATATATCTAACTACTTAGCATTCTCAGATTCAGTTATTGGTGGAACTGATGGGAGTACTCCTGTACTGCAGAAAGGTGAAGATAATATTTTGAACCTTTTTATGGCTATTGATTCTCATGTACCAAATTTAAGTGAAAGGACTTCCCAAGTTGGACTTCAGAATAAATTTTCTGATACTGAAGATGCAGAAGTATCATCGACCACTAGCATGAGCTCTGTATTATGTCGGGTGCGTGCTTTGGATTTCGATGACCTATTTGATGCAGATGATTGTTTAACAGCAGAAACTCCTTGTGCCTTGCTGGAAAATGATGCTGATAAGCCGTATAAGTATGCATCTGCAAGTCATAATGCATTGAATGTTGCAGTCAATGAGCTCATGTTTCATGATACTAAAGAACCTTCTATAGTAAAACCTAAAATTTCTGCTAGTCTCACTGAGCCGACATATTCCTGTCCAGATGAATTGCAATTTGCTGCTAGAGAGCCTCTTACTGATAAAATTGTCTCATCGCACGGAAATAACTCAAATTATTTTGATGAAGAAATGGAGGCTGCAAGAAGTAAAGATAAGTTTGTTGATACTGCATGTAGAAATAATCTTAAGAATGTGTCTTTAGTTAACACTAGTGAAGGATGTGATGGTGATTCACAGTATCTGAAATTTGTTTCTGATGAAGTCAGTAGTACACGTGAACCATCCATGACTATGGATGGTGTTAACATGGATCAGAATTCTGTTATTTCTGCATATTGTTGTGAACATATTGAAAAAGGGCTCCCCTGTTCCTGCTCCCCTGTCTACGATTCAGGAGATGCAAGTGAAGTATGTGAACCAACAGTTCCAGGAGATGATGTAAGTATTCTTCATTGCAAATTTTCTTGAACTAACTCTTTTAATTTACGATTTCAAGACTTTGCCTTTCAATCGCATTGGTAATTTCTGTTTTATTTTTGTTAAATAGGGTGATACAAAACATAAAGTATCATATGTGTTGGAAGAAATTGCTTCACAGAGGCGGCAAGAAACAGATGCTGGTCAATTAAATGACAAACATCGCCAGAGGCCATTGCTGAAAACAGTTGCCAAAGGCACTGCACTTGTTGGTGTATTGTGTCTGTTGCTGCATTTCAGGTTTGTATTTCACTAATTCTTAAGATTTGTGGTCCTATTTCATTTGTCATTTTCTTTCCTCTCTCGATTAGTTGCAATCTTCTCTATTTGCTCAATCACCATAAATCTTGTGCCTTTTACATTGACAGTCGTAGGAGAAACAAACAGGAAAACAGTGAAGCCGGCAGTAGACCAACTCAAAGTAAGAAGTTCCGTGGTAGAGATTTCTCGTATGGGGATGGACAAAATGGACGTCGAGTAGATAGAGTATATCCTTCAGAAAAACTCAGGTTCAAGAATTAGATTCTGGATCTGTGAGACTTAGTAAGAAGCATGGCTGATTGGCTGGTTTTTCATATGTTCAGCCCATCTCATTTTAGTGTAGAATAAGCATGAGGTATGGTTCATACCCTAATAGCACGTTGAATGGTAATTTTTAGGTTTCCCTATGCCGCTTAAAGAAGAAAAAAGGAAAAGTAAATAGCTGCTTACTTCCATGAGTTAATGTAATCTTGAAGGAATTAATGGTTACAATCTCTGTAGTTGGCACAAAGCATGTAATGATGGGAAATTAGCATCTTGTACCCATTTTTTAATTTGTACATCACGTAGAGTACTATTTATATACTTCATCTTTTTTTTATGATGTCCTCTGAGGAACATTTATTTCTTTTATTTCATATTTTATCTTTTGAATCATGAAAGAAAACGTTTCTAACAGGACACTTATGAAAAGGGAAAAAAAAAGAAAGGAAAAAGATACTGCCCTTCTCCTTAAGAAATAAGATCATATTTCCTTAAGATATGCATTTATATCAGAGGCATCGTAATTAGTTGAATCGATCAAAACACTAGGATTGTTTCATGTTGTATATGTATGATCCCTTGAAGACCATTGGGGTTGATTTGAGGAGGATTCCAACGAAGGTAGAATCTGAAAATTTGTAGAAGGCCTCGTCTGCCCGAGGAATGCTGCGAACACAAACGCCGGAAAACTTGCATGAATCACGAAGGCGGACTGCATTTTGTGAAAGCGGAAGAAGGTTACCTGGAAATTGTAGAACTCAAATTGACTTCAGTTATTACACAGGTATTCTGCACTACTGAAAATTTCTGTAGTCGGTGATTGAACCTATAGTTGTTGCTGAAGTTTGAGAAATTTGGACCAAAAAGCTTTGCTAAAACTTAGTTGCAGCTATCGTCTAATACCTGACACTGATTTGAACAAAGATCAAATTTCCCAAGCTTTTAAAATTGATTGTGTTCAGCTGGTTCTAGTCGAACTAATTGGTATTGGTTGTAGTAGTTTTGTTTCTAGAGTGTGGAAATTGATTTGAAAAGTTCAGCTGGGGACTGTTTAAAGCTGGATTAAGATCAGAAAAACCAGCTGAAGTAGGGGAGGTGCTGAAGAAGGGACTATTCTGCAAGGGCGATACTCATTCTTAAGTTTCCATTTCTTTTTCAGTTTTCTTTAGCAGAAGTTCAATACAGTTTCATTCTTTAATTTTTGCAGAAATTTTAGATTGCAATTTTTTTGGTCCAGATTTTGCCCAGTTTAATTTTTGAGAACCTGCTGCTGTTTCTTAGCTGAAATCTGTTGAATAACTTGAAATCTGAGTTTTAAACTGAATTCTTCTTTGTTAGCTGCTGTAAGAATCGAATTAGTTGTTAGAAGATTCAATTCAGGGTTTGAGGATTTGTTCCAAAATTCTGGTATTCTGAGTACCCGATTGAGTTTGTATTTTGGAAACTTGAATTTGAAGTTTCGATTTGGAGTTTTATTGAAAGGGTTTGTGATTGAATTTGGTATCTGCTGTGTAATATATTAGTATTGTTTGGACGAGAATCAGTTCTGAAGGTTTGAAACTGTTTACAGTGTATTGAAACCAAAGTTCACCAACGTGGGTGGGAATATCATCTGAATTTCAATTCCTCTTTACTAAAGTCTTTTTGGAATGAAGGATATTTGTAGTTGTAAAAAAGCAACTTGATTTTTCGGGGAATTGGTACAGTCTGGTGTGAATTGAATCAACTTGGGTCAAATTTGAGCTGCAAAATCTGCAGCAAAACAGCAACTCAAGAAGCTATCCCGAAAATTTCAGACTTCCATCGACTTCCAATCTTCCATGCAGAGCTGATCTCCGCACTGATTTATGAATTCTGCACAGTCCAGTTTCGCACAGTTATTTCTGCACAGTCCAGTTTCTGCACTGTCAAATATTCTGCAGTTTGGTTCAGTTGGGGTTTCACCAAACTGATTTGGAAATTGGTTGTGACAGGAAGTTGTCGAAGTTATTTGTTGATGACTCTTACAGTTTAAGTTCTTATGTACACCCTGCTTGAGGACTGTTCGAATTCTGGAACAGGATAACACCTGCAGATTTGAAAGGACTTGATCTTCTGGTATCATTGGAAGTTTTGAAGAAGGCTTTGGAGCAGATTGTAACAGTTTCAGTTGGAATAAAAAAGTTCAACATAGCCTTTTCATTACTGTCCAGTTTTAACAACCTGGCACTGTGATTAGGAGTCTTATTTTCTGCATCAATTCTGAAATTGTACTTTTCATTTCTTGATGAATGTAACAGAAGAAATTTCCAGAAAAGTGTCCAGTTTCTTTAATTAGTGCAACTGTTTTCTTCTAATGTTTCAAATCTAAACTAGATAAACTTGATTATTGTTCTTATTAAATAGTATTAATCTAGTTTCTTGTGTGCTTTACTTTCAGTTCGTGCTAATTTTTTCACGCTTTTTTCTTTTGTTTTATTGTATGTTGATTTGATTCATAGTCCGTTAGCTTAGTTATCCTTCTTTGTTATTGACATAAACTCCACTTTAATCCGAAACTTGGTTACCTATTGATTTGAGAAGTTGGTTTGTGTAGAGAATTGTTAACAACTCTTGTGAGGGAAAATGCTAAAGTGAGACAGTTTCTATGGAGCGTAGGCCTCCCAAAAGGTAACGGAGGCGTGCAAAGGTTTGGCAGGCGATACACTCTGCTCTCTCGCGACCTCTATTCTAATCAAAAAACTAAACGCCCCTACCCTCTTTAACTTCTATTCTAACGTCGAATATCTTTTATAAGGAATCAGAAGAATATGCAACGATATTTTCTCGGAAATCCCCAACGAAAATATAGACTATTCCTTCTTTTCTATCGAATCGATCATGACCACTACCTACATTTCAGGAAATTGAGCACCACAAATAAGAGCTAATAAAGAGACTCACAATTCCGTAGAAAGACATCACGATTCCTTGTGGAAAAAAAAATGATTTGCTCGAGGCGGGAAAAAAAGAAAAATCAAATCAAAGATAACTGGAAGTTCCAACTAATTAATAAGAAGCCTAATGAACCTAAAAAAAAGATAAAAGCCTAGCAGAAATTACTTATCTTTCGAGACCCCATTATAAGTTCTACCCATATATATTCTGATCACCAAGTAATACTTTACCCGATTGCATTTAATTTGAATTGAGATAATACCACAGAGAAATTTGACTTTACTTTTTTGTTTCCGAAATAACTCTCATCAACTAGCACTAGTTTGATGTCAACCTTTAGGATCTATTGGGTAATTACTTAGAAGTACATTTTGTGCTACATTCCTTCCTATATGACAGAAAAGGAATCAATTGACCCTTGAGTGTAAATACGAGTGCTGAGTGATACAGTATGGAAATGACTTCCTTAAATCGAAGTCATTATTAGTATTGTTTTTCAAAATTAACTTCTTTTTCTAAATGGAAGTTCACTAATCATCATAACTCCCATCTCTAAGTTTAGGTTTCACATATCTTAAAATTGCCCTATTGTTTCAATCAGTAAAGTATTGACCAAATGTGATGGTTAAGGAAAGATAAAGGATACTTTAGACAAATGGTCATATACAGTGGCGGACCCAGAATTTTTATCAAGCAGGTTCAAAATTCAAAGAAGCAAATATACAACGAGGTCAACAAAAACTATATATTAAGCCCTTACCAACATGCATATCGAATTTGTTCTTTTTTTGCCCACTCTTGAATCCTAAACTTGAAAATACATCACCTCCACCTTGATGAATGCCTTCATCTTGAAACAAGTAACAACACAAACAATAAGCTGCATCTTCTATCACACTGTACTCCAACCAATTACGATATTCATCAAACCATTTAGGATTGAAACGACGCTTTAAACCCGAAATATCTCTTTGAGGAAACTTATGATATCGGGGTTGGTTAGGACCTCTTCGAAGATATTCTCTTCTAATCTCATCACGATCATTTGGATGATAATCTCTAATGGGTATTCTCTCCTTTGGATCAGTCGGTAAAGAATTAAGATCTATTCCTTGTCTTTGTCTTTTAGAGGATTGAGGTTGCTCTTCTAATTGGTTCAAGTTTTGTTCCACAGGAGTAGAAATTGGAGAGGATGAACTTGGTTGTGGCAACTTGGAAGATACTGGAGGGTAAAATCTCTTCATTGTAACACAAACTAGATTACCAAGCAACCATAAGCAAGTCAGCAACCATAATATCAAAATTCCAGCAACTATAACATCAAAATTCCTTCCAACTATCTCCAATATGGTAGAGGAAACCAATTCCAAGTTTTCATAATAATAGTCAGAAAACAGAAATACAATTGATTTTGCATAGCATCAATTTCTCTCAAATGGGTTGTAATAAGATTTCACTATATTTCACTTTTTTGGATTGCTATTATTAACAATAGAAACAAAAAAGTTGCAGCCTCACCCCACCCATCCCATATACTAACAACTAATGAAAGTAACAAAATCAGAACATAAAGCAGAAAAATATGATTCTTTTTTGGTACAAAAAAAATATTGAAACTTTTAGATAAACTTGAAGCAATAACAAGAAGGGAACGGAAAATTGAGAAGCAAGCAATGAACAAAGATTGGTTTGGTGATATGAACAAATGAAGTAAGAAAAGCAATTAGCTTTGATTGGAGATGCACACGCACAAAGATAAGAAAGCACATACATTTAGAAAATTGAAAAACCTGCCCTGCTTAGGCTTTATAACTGAAAGAAAAAAAAGATTAAAAATCAAAGAGAAACCTGATAGATACCAAGATGAATCTCTTTGTCTTTGAGAGAGACGACCTTCTGGGCAGAGGCTAACGGAGGAGATGACTATGGAAGCAAATCCCGTGAGAGAGAGAGAGAGAGAGGAACCGAAGGGCTTGGGATATAACTGATCGTGTTCTGTTTTGGGGGAATTGGGATATATTTTTCTGATTTGGGGAATTGGGAGATATTATAAAAACAATACAACGTTGTTTTGGAGTAGAAAAAGAGACATATATTAAAAAATCCAATAATAGACGCCATTGTGACTACCCACTTTCGAACTCAGTACCTGTGGGAAATTTTGAACCCTCTTTACCATCAAGCTACGTGATTCACTTGTTTGAAGCAGGTTCAAAATAATTTTTATACATTACGTTTCTGAAGACAGAAAAAAATATACCTATATATACAGTATTATTTTCCGACGAAGCGAGTTCATATGAACCCTCTTGACCCCATGTGGGTCCGCCCCTGGTCATATAGTAATTAAGAATATTAAATACTTTTATTAAAGGGTATGCTAGAACCTTAAAAAAAGAAGATAATATGAACCTGAACCTGACACGCTAATCATTTGAAAACTGATGCACTACGACAGCCCGTTCTTTGTAATGTTCAGACAATAAGGAAGTGGCGATACAAATAAGAAAATAGGGTTCAACTCTTATGTGAAAAGAAGTGGGTCAAATATCAATTGGGCTTCACTTTTGGGCCTTTCAAGAAGGGGGCGTATTGAGCCTTTTCAGTTAGAAGACAGAAGCCTAAATCAATATTACTAATTAGCTCAATTAGAGTTAGTTAGATAAATAACAGATTAGTGAGTGGAGTGGGCATCAATTTACCAATTAACAGAATGTCTCAACTACTTTCTCTCTCTACTCTCTCTCTCTCTCTCTATTCTCTTTTCTTCTTCTCTTCTTCCTTCTATTCATCAATTTTGAGTTCATGTAACCATTGTTCGTATTGTAATCATTGAATTGTTGATCAATAAATTCTAGTTCATTTTCCTTGAATTTCATTTCTGTTCTAAGTACATTACATTCTTTCATTAGACAGATACATTGAAGGATCAACTGAAACATGTCACCAAACTTGGTTTCTTATTTCCTTACATTTCTTGAATTTCTGAGTATACATCAACCACTTTTAATTAACAAGCTTTTTCAAGTTGAAAGACCTCTCAGTTCACCATCTCACAATTGAATAACAACGTTCTTTAAATAAAATTAGACCAGGAATTTAAAAAAAAAACAGAATTAATAGTTCCACAAGATTAGGAAGGAAAAGAAGATAATAGTTCTCCTATGGTTGATGTGGTTGGAGCTAAAAGATCGGCCCCAATAAGCGGGCTTGTTTCTTGATCCCACATTAGATAGCTTGGATAAAATTGTTGCGTTTCCACGCCCCATTTATTTAGTTGACTTCTTCCCATCTGCCTTGACACGTCCAACATGTTGTTAGTACGACAAGCTGAAGGTATTATTGTTTGATCAAGAAAATGTTAAACCTTCTTGTAAACGAATTAATAAGGAAATAAATAGTGAATCCTAGTTACATATAATAACTACTAGATCTGAAATTTGAAGATATTGATGATGTAGGTCCGTATCCGACAATATTGAATGCCTACTACGAATTCCCAATGATTGTTAATGAATGTGATAACGAAAGCATGTAATAAATGTATATAATGGAAATAGATGTAATAAGAAAGAATTTATCACCCAAGTGTTTAGATGAATTGGATGATTCTCCTTCTTGACAACAACGTGGGATAATATAAAATGAAGGTGGACAAGAAAGCCTTGGATCTTGTGAGTAAAAGATGTATATTGAACAATGAAATCAGTGGACAAGACAAGCTTTGTATATTCCTTGTAGTCAACCCTTTACAATGCCTTCTTATCAGAAAAGCGAAGATCCCTTTTTGTTCTTTATCTCTTTCTATTTATAGGGGATATTCCTAAGAAACTCTAAAAAGTACAACTGAAGGAATATCCAATGGAATATTCCTCTCTCTATTCTAAAACTTATTTTAACCGTTGCTTTCATACGTTTTTTACTCGACCTCGGCGCTAATCCTTCTTTAGGTGACTCCTCGCCATTGAGCTGTGATCGGCTCTAACATCGACCTCGTCCATTTTGAGTCGTTAAGTTCAGTCCAAATTTTGACCAATACAGTTAGTCCCGCTGCTTGTTGAGGTAGTGATCTTGGACGTCCTATATGAGCGGATTTTGTCTGCAACCATTCAGAAGAAATTTGGTCGTGATGATTGAATCGAATAGACCGAGGTCGAACTGGCGGCGGTTGTCAGTCCGGGCCGTGGTTGGCCTGGCTGACGTCACGGCCACGCGCGTCATCATTACGTGTCTTCCCGATGCAGTTTATCATTTCCTGTGCTTCTGCTGCTTCGATTTTGGTGCCATTGACGGCTTTTTGCCTCGATTCAGGTGCAACCAAACCCTATAAATATAGGAGAGGGGATTCACTATCGAAACATTCAACACCTCCTATTTCGTATGCATTTTGTTCTTCTTCAATCCTCTTCTTTGATCTCCATTTCTGATTTTCTACACCTCCTTCAATTTCAGTCCCCGATTCTTTCTCGGTTGATACTTTCTTTGACTTCATTGCACACACCTTACTACGAAAACATGTCAACTTCTTCTCATACTCATGATGGAGTCTCCGATGACACTCCTTTACCGGTAGCCATTCCTCCCGGCGGTGAGGAACCCATGGTGGAGGAGGAAGAAGGCTCCCCACCGTGGATGAGGTAGTTCCTAAGAACCCTTTGGTCAGAAACGACTTTCCAAAGGAACCTTCTCTCGCTCCTGCTCAGGTGCTCTTTGAAACGGGACCAAGTCATATAGCCGACCTCAGTTCCAAATATGGTATTCCTTCTCACGTCGAAATTGTTCCGACGGGGGGCGACATTGTACAGGTTCACCGGCCCGGATATTGCGCTTTCTACGTTTATCCGTTCCTGGTCGGTTATTCTCTCCCTCTCCCCTATTAGGGAGGATTTATGCCGTTTTTAAAACGTCTTCCCAGCGCAGCTCTCCCCTTATTTATATAAGGTTTTCTGATATTAGCGAAGTATGCGGAGTTGGCCGGCTGTGAGGTCACTATCCTCCATCTGTTGTATCTCTTCTCGCCCAGTTTTTATAGACGCACATTAATACATTTACGGTATCGTGGGTCCCGAGGATTGGTGGCTGGGATGGATGATAAGGCGAACCGTTGGTTCTGGCATAAGTACTTCTTCATCAAGACCGAGCACCTAGTGACGGATCCGACCGGGTTCCCCGAGCAATGGAACTATAATCGTAAGGATCTATGGTCGCTTGTCATGTGTTCATTATTTCTTTTGTTTTTGTTCTTGACCCACTCACGACTTCTTTGTTTTCATCTGAGAAGCGTCCACCCTCTCTCGTCTTTTATATTGAAGATTGGGTAGCTCACGTGTTACCCCACACAGTGAGAATTCGCGACTGGGCGTCCTTCCACAAGCTCTTTGGACCCAAGACCTCGTCCAATAAGTGTTACTTTTACCTTTGGATTTATCGCTGTTCACTATTGTCCCTTGATGTAATCTTCTTTTGGTGCTAGGTCGGTGAACTTCCAAGAAGACGAAGGCTCCAGTGCTTGCATTTTGCCAGGCGGTTGCCTCGACCGGGATGCAATTCGCTGTAGCTGAGTCTGCACGAGGAGGTTTGACTCAAGCTCCGCCGATGAGGGACTTCGACTCTCAGACTGTTGCTGTGCCGGATGAGATTTCTTCTCAGCCTATCTTGCACTTGGTCGACGAGTCATCTCACGATAAGGAGGAGGCGTCGCCGAGGAAACGATGAAGGGTGGAGATTGGGAAGGCCATTGTTGGTGGCGTTGAGCTGGGGAGGCTCCTTGCTTTGGAAGCGGAATCAGTGCCTTCCGAGGTTGAGGGGGTCCATGGTGGAGGAGATCCTCACGAGCGGCCGAAGTTGGCTCACCAACAGCGCTCGGGAGAGATAGGGCCGTTTCTGTGGGGGACGACGACTCTGGCTCAAACATCGACCCTGAGGAGGTACGGACCTTCGTGGAGAGGGCTACTTGCGTGGAGATAAGGACGGAGGGTCCTAATCGGCACATAGTTATTCCCATGAGCTATAACCACTTGGTTGATTTAGAACGGGCGACACCGTTCTTTGCTCCTTTGTGTGCGGAGGCTGAAAATAGGACGTTGTAGATGCTAAAAGATGCGGACCTGTCTTTGGGTATATCCGGCATGGCCTTACGTGTAAGTTTTTACTTCCTTCCTTCTAGGTTTATCCATTTCATGTGTGTTGTTTACTCTGGCTGGCTTGCTTTCCTTTGCATGTCAGACTCTCGTCTTGGAGATTGAGTGCGATCGGCGAGAAGAGGAGAGGACGACCCTCTATAAGAGGATGAAGTCTAAGTATAGAGACTTTTGTTCCAAGCATCGGGCGATGGTCAAAATTGTTGGCGAGGATGGCCAGTTCCAAGCATTGCGCGATGAGGTCAAGCAGAATGACGAGGAGCTGAAGGAGAAAGATGAGGAAATTATGAGGGCCATCAGCCGATGCAGCGTGTTGGAAGGGACGCTGAGGACTAAAGAGGATGAGCTCAAAGTGAGCAAAAGGGTGATGGCTGAGAATGTAGATCTCCAGGCGCAGGTGGCATCTTTAAGGGTCGATATTGAACAAAGCAAAACCAGGGTCGTCGACTTGAGGGCGAAGTTGAGCACTAGGGTCGAAGAGCTGAACCTGGCTGAGAGGACTAGGATGGCCGCCGTGGTGGAGGCAGAAACCTTAGGGGGTACCCTACATGTTTGTAGGTCTGAGCGGGCTAGTGAGGCAGAGACTTCGGCGCTCAAGGTGGCAAGGTTGGAGGAGCGGATCAAGGGTTTGGAGGCGGAGCTATTTGGGCTGAATGAGCATGTCGTCATCTTAAAGGCCGAGAAAGAGAAACAACAGGTCAGGCCATCTACTTCTCGTACTTATACCGATACAAGTGTGTCACGAGAGTTGCACAAGATGTGGGTTCATGCTGAGGCCCAACTTGACGTGTATAAGTCTTTGAAGGCGGCCAGGAAGGTTTTCGAGGCGGAGCTTGATGGCGTTCGTGTTAAGGTACGCGCAGCTTGTGAAGCCTGTGGTTACGAACTTGGTACGCCCGACGGGGATGACGATGAAGATGCCTTGGATGGACTTGCCTTCGACGCTTGGTATGATGATGAGTATGCCGATGATGCTGATGGGGATGATGCGGCGTTAAACCTTTGTACTTAAGGTTTTTTTTGTTTTGCTTTGTTTTTTGTGAGGGCGTCCTCTAGCCCTTTGTAAAAAGTATTGTTGAACAATTGAAATGGAACAATTGTCTTTTTGCTATGTATTTTCGGATTTTCTTTTCCCCCTTTTCCTCTTGTTGGCATTTTCTCTCATGGGGAAGTCCCCGACTTTTCGGCCGTTTGTATGTAAGTTTGATTTGGGCGGAGCTGAATAATGACCGATTTGAGGTCGAATACAAGTTGACTCAAACGAGGTTGAGGTTTGATTGATTCAAGCGAGGTCGAATATAAAGTAATTCGAGCGAGGTCGAATGTAAAGTAATTCGAGCGAGGTCGAATGTAAAATTATTCGAGCAAGGTCGAATGTAAAATTATTCACGCGAGTCGAATGTGAAGTAATTCGAGCGAGGTCGAATATTAAATAATTCGAGTGAAGTCGAATGTAAAGTAATTTGAGCGAGGTTCAATGTCAAATAATTCGAGCGAGTCGAATGTCAAATAATTCGAGCGAGTCGAATGTAAAATGTAGAATAATTTGGTGGAGTTGTGCAGGATTGCTGCCTGCTGCTTTGTTTATTCATTCATTGGAGAATATTACATGTTTCTATTTGTTCCATACAATACATTTGAGAAGTTCTAGTCTATCTAGTCCCTTCATCGTTCGTCCTGGAGAAGTAGTCGATAGGCGGGGCGATGAATTGAACACTTAAAATCCGATACTCCCTCTTCGTCACCTCATTAAAAACCTCCCGGATAAAAACCAATTGGGAAAAAACTCGGGTGAGGGAAAAAGAGTATGACTTGGAGGACGTCCATTTTCAGAAGTTGAAGTATTTGAGGTGGGAGATGTTCCGATTGTTTGGTAGTAACTTTCCCTCCATTATTTATAGTTGGAACGATCCTTTATTTGCTACTGCGGTGATTTTGTATGGCCCGTCCCAATTGGTTCCTAGCTTACCCTCTCTGGGGTCTTTGCTCGCCTGTGTTTTTGCCTTGAGTACATAGTCCCTGACTTTAAGTGGTATTACTTTGGCCTTTTTGTTGTAGTTGTCACACCTCTTTTTTGTTCCGCACAACCCTATTACGAGGTTGAGTTAGAAGAGTTTTTTCAATTAAAGTGACATTTTGAAAAGGGATTATTTATTATTTAGAGTCGCCACTTGGAATTGAGTTTTGGTGTTCCAAGTCACCTTTTATTTTGAATCCCTTATCAAAAGGAAGTTTTAACTCTTAATTTATGGTCTACGAAAACAGAAGACTGAGTAAGGAATTCTGTTGACCGAGGGAAAGGTGTAAGGCACCCCTCGAGTCCCGTGGTTCTAGCACAGTCACTTTTATTGATTAATGTCCGGCTTAAAACAATTCTGGGATATTCTTATATTTTATTGATTATGATTTGCTNATATATATACAAACACATATATATATATATATTCTTCTATTTAAACAGAGGAAAAAATCTTATATTCTAAGAATGTGAATATTTTTTGTAGTTTTTTAATTTTCTTAAATAAAACCTATTAAGAGTAAGATAAAAATTTGAAATATTAAGATTAGACCTAAAAGAAATATTTACACCAAAATATTATAAAATTTGGGTGTGGTAAAATATTAGTTGTACACAACATGCCCCTCTTTGCTTGGAAACATGAAGAGTTTTCAGGCAAAGAAAATGAACACGGTGACTAATTTTTGACCTCACTATTATTTGAAAAGGAAAAGAAGATAAAAGAAAAAGGTGTGACCGAATCTTGGTTTTAGGCAGCCTACATATCCCGGGTTATAAGGGAATCAGGTCACGTGTAGTTCACGAAGAGCGATGAGTATTCTTAGAGGGAGAGTCGAGCGAAGTTCCGTCGATGTTCCGATTCGCGGTTCCTACTATTACATCAAAACGAAAAGAAAAATTACATAATCTTGAAATCTAAGAGTTACAAAATTCCTATCTAAATGCCATCTGGAGTCTTGTTGTTGATTCTTAACTTGCTTCCTTCATTGACTTTAGACTTAAACTTGATGCTTTCAGATATAAAAGACTATGAAATATTCTCACAGGCTTGTTTCTTGATCAGGTGATAAGAAGATGGATCTTGAAATTTTCTGTCTCTGCATGCATTATGTCAAAGCTGGTTCGGCTGGTATTGAGATCAAATGTTCCACTTTCTCTGGCGAGAGCTGGAATTTTTTTTTGCACATGCAATCCGTACTTCGCAGAAAAACATGCAAGCCATCAGAAACAAACAAAACGAACAAAAATTTTCTGCCCCTGTTTATACTAGAAAATTTTTGTGAGTTATTAAAAAAACAATAAACTACCTTTGCTATTGAGGAATAAAGAATTGAAAAAGACACATTTTTTGTCTTAAAAAATAAATAATAGGGGAGGTCGTACCCAGTGTTAACAAGAAGGAAGGCAACTAGGGGATGTAGTACCCTGTGTTGGCGATAAGATGAGGCTCGAGGCACTCTATAATGCTACTAGGGAATGTCGTACCCTATGTTGGCAGAAAGTAATGCAGCGAGGGGATGTAGTACCCTGTGTTGGAAATAAGATGAGGCTCGTGGCACTCTGAGATGCTACTGGGGAATGTTGTTGTAACGACTCGACCGCTCGTTTTGTGTATTCAGATCCCGTTCCCCTAAATAAGACTTCCCGTAGCGGATTTCAGTGATTCATGACTTGCAAGGACGGGTGGTTCGGGATTCGGAAGTGTATAGAGTAATATAGGAACACTTGGTTCCTTAAGATTGGCTTTTAAGGCCAAGTTTGACTTCGGTCAACATTTTGAGTAAAAGACCTCAGAATCAAGTTTCGCTGATTCCAGTAGCTTCATATGATGATTTCGGACTTGTGCGTATGTCCGGAATGGGTTTAGGATGACCCGGGAGCGTTTCGACGCCAAATAGCAAAAATAGAGTTTCCTTAAGTTCATAATTTGGGTTGGAACGTGTTTTTGTGTTATCGAGGTCCGAATGGAATTCCAAGACCGGGAATAGTTCTGTATATCCTTTATGACTTGCTTGCAAAATTTGATGTCATTCCGAGTAGTATAGGTCGGTTTGGCGCATTGAAATCGAAATTCAAGAACTTGAAAATTCTTAAGTTTGATTCTAGGGGTTTTGAGGAGTGATTTTGAGTTTTAGCGGTTTTTNCTTTTTGTTGTAGTTGTCACACCTCTTTTTTGTTCCGCACAACCCTATTACGAGGTTGAGTTAGAAGAGTTTTTTCAATTAAAGTGACATTTTGAAAAGGGATTATTTATTATTTAGAGTCGCCACTTGGAATTGAGTTTTGGTGTTCCAAGTCACCTTTTATTTTGAATCCCTTATCAAAAGGAAGTTTTAACTCTTAATTTATGGTCTACGAAAACAGAAGACTGAGTAAGGAATTCTGTTGACCGAGGGAAAGGTGTAAGGCACCCCTCGAGTCCCGTGGTTCTAGCACAGTCACTTTTATTGATTAATGTCCGGCTTAAAACAATTCTGGGATATTCTTATATTTTATTGATTATGATTTGCTTACTACCGCTTAATTAATTATTGTATTTTTTTTATGTGTTCACCAAGATGCGGTACGCACACAAGGTACTTCTTTGAAATTAAATGTTAAACCAAGGTACGGAACGTACACATGATTATAACATAATTATTTTAAATTTAAAGGCATCGAGACACGGAATGCGCACATGATCGTTTTATTATTTAAGCATATCAATCCAAGGTTCGGGTATGAAAATATGGGCTAATATTTAAAGTGCATCTAAAGTTTTTCTAGTGTTTCAGAGTATTTCAATTATTTTGTCTCTTTCAGATTCGACACATTTATTGGTATAATTTTCTTATTTTTTTTACTTATTGGAACGAGTCTTGAATTAGATCATGACTCATTTCGCTCCCTCCCAATTATTTTGTTATAATCACTCTAATTATTATAACGGNCTACTATTACATCAAAACGAAAAGAAAAATTACATAATCTTGAAATCTAAGAGTTACAAAATTCCTATCTAAATGCCATCTGGAGTCTTGTTGTTGATTCTTAACTTGCTTCCTTCATTGACTTTAGACTTAAACTTGATGCTTTCAGATATAAAAGACTATGAAATATTCTCACAGGCTTGTTTCTTGATCAGGTGATAAGAAGATGGATCTTGAAATTTTCTGTCTCTGCATGCATTATGTCAAAGCTGGTTCGGCTGGTATTGAGATCAAATGTTCCACTTTCTCTGGCGAGAGCTGGAATTTTTTTTTGCACATGCAATCCGTACTTCGCAGAAAAACATGCAAGCCATCAGAAACAAACAAAACGAACAAAAATTTTCTGCCCCTGTTTATACTAGAAAATTTTTGTGAGTTATTAAAAAAACAATAAACTACCTTTGCTATTGAGGAATAAAGAATTGAAAAAGACACATTTTTTGTCTTAAAAAATAAATAATAGGGGAGGTCGTACCCAGTGTTAACAAGAAGGAAGGCAACTAGGGGATGTAGTACCCTGTGTTGGCGATAAGATGAGGCTCGAGGCACTCTATAATGCTACTAGGGAATGTCGTACCCTATGTTGGCAGAAAGTAATGCAGCGAGGGGATGTAGTACCCTGTGTTGGAAATAAGATGAGGCTCGTGGCACTCTGAGATGCTACTGGGGAATGTTGTTGTAACGACTCGACCGCTCGTTTTGTGTATTCAGATCCCGTTCCCCTAAATAAGACTTCCCGTAGCGGATTTCAGTGATTCATGACTTGCAAGGACGGGTGGTTCGGGATTCGGAAGTGTATAGAGTAATATAGGAACACTTGGTTCCTTAAGATTGGCTTTTAAGGCCAAGTTTGACTTCGGTCAACATTTTGAGTAAAAGACCTCAGAATCAAGTTTCGCTGATTCCAGTAGCTTCATATGATGATTTCGGACTTGTGCGTATGTCCGGAATGGGTTTAGGATGACCCGGGAGCGTTTCGACGCCAAATAGCAAAAATAGAGTTTCCTTAAGTTCATAATTTGGGTTGGAACGTGTTTTTGTGTTATCGAGGTCCGAATGGAATTCCAAGACCGGGAATAGTTCTGTATATCCTTTATGACTTGCTTGCAAAATTTGATGTCATTCCGAGTAGTATAGGTCGGTTTGGCGCATTGAAATCGAAATTCAAGAACTTGAAAATTCTTAAGTTTGATTCTAGGGGTTTTGAGGAGTGATTTTGAGTTTTAGCGGTTTTTGGGGTGTTTCGAAGGATCGAGTGAGTCCGTAATATGATTTAGGACTTGTTGGTATAATTACACGGGGTTCGGGTGGGCCCGGGTGCCTCCCGGACACCAAACGGGGCCAAAAAAATACCAGCAGCTTCAGCTGCTGGTGCACCAGGTCTGGTGTGACCCCAGATCGCAGGTGCGAGACCGCCCCTGCGGTCAAGGCCTCTCAGGTGCGATCCATGAGGGAGAATGGACCAGATCGTAGGTGCGGACCTTTCTCCGCAGGAGCGGGTCCGCTGGTGCGGTAACCCCTCCGCAGGTGCGATCCCCAGTCCCTTTGCCAGATTCCGCAGGTGTGAGCCTTGGCTCGCATGTGCGAGACCGCAGGTGCGGTCCTGGAGCTGCAGGTGCGAGGTCACTGAAGGCAGTGAGCCCATTTAATTCGGGACTTAACCATTTTTCACCATTTTTTCCACACCATAGGCGATTTTGAGAGCTTTCAAGAGGGTATTCAGCCTAGCTGCTAAGAGGTAAGTAATTTCCATTTAAATGTTGGTTTATTACATCAATCTTAGGTAGATTAACACCCAATTAGTGTAAATCAAAGGGGTTAGAGTGGAAACCTAGGGTTGATGAACTTTAGGGAAATTCACCACTTTTCCACCATTAAATCATGCAAAAACTATATATTAATGATCCTTAGGCTACGGGTGAGTGTTTTCTTTGAAAATTTCCGGAATCCGAGCGTGTGGGCCAGGGGGTGTATTTTGGGATTTCTTCAACAATGATGAATTAGCTAAGCTAGTAAGAGAATTTCATACTTTTGAGTGTATATTAACGTATTTTTATAACATTTTACTAGTTTCTAGTCCTCGGGTGTAGAGTTTGGAGTTTCGGGCGCATTCTTGATCCGAGAAGTAGGTTCGGCACGAGGTGAATCTCGTTTATAACCTTGTAAGAGGAAATTGTCCCCATAGGTAATTGTAAATGATTGAATTTTCCTTATTTGCGGGGACTACGCACGCACGAGGTGACGAGAGTCCGTGCGTAGCTACTACTATGTTATGCCGGGTAGTCTATAGGACTCACAAGCATTCTTATTTGCCTTTCTTGTATCCCTGTATATATTCCTAGTTGATTATTATCCTTGAACTACTATGAGAGAATAGAAGTTACGTTTACATCTTGATGTTGCCTTGATTCTTGTTTTCCAAGTATAAACTCTATATTTCCTGATAATTCTGTGTTTGTATACGAGAACCCGTGTCGCATGCATGATTCGTGAGCGGGGTAGCCTTATATTATGTCAACCGCGTCGCATGATCGATTCACGAGCGGGGTAATATATGAATCTATGGTTCGGCAGTGCACATTTAATTTTTGCGTCGCTTCGGCCGTACGCCTCGGCATACTATATGCTATGTATTTGACTGAGAGTCTTATTATTATTATCAAATGAATTGTTCTATGTGGAAGGGAACTTGGGACTTATATTATAATTGTTTTTTGGCACTTGCAGATAGATGGTAGTTCATATACTTGATATTCCATGTCTACTTGATTTCCATATTCGCTAATCCTGAATAAATATGTTTAATTATATTGTTACTAATGACCCTAGTGAGTAATATGTCTACCTATCATCACTACTTCTTCGAGTTTAGACGGGATACTCACTGGGTACATATTGGTTTATATGTACTCATGCTATGCTTCTGTACTTAATTGTACAGGTTCTGAGGCTGGTGCATCTGGTTATCATACCGAAGCGCGATCGTGAGGGTACTTTCTGGATTAGACTACACGGTGAGATGCTCTTTCTGGCGTTCCTCAGCAGCACTGTGGAATTTCTACTATTTGTTTTTGATATTTCTGTCTACCCCTTTCAGACAGTTGTATATTTATTTTGTCTACTTTGTATATTCCACTATTCGCCCGTGGAATATACATGTATATCTACTTTGTACACGTAGTTGATTTTCCAATATTTTTCTATACTACATTTGTTGGCAAGTGATCATTTGAGTTCATTTAATCAAGTTGCATCACTTGACTGTTTTCTTTAAATGATTTCTAAATAAAAAAACATTAGACAAGTACTTAAAGATTTAAATAAGTAACGTAATCTCGCTAGAAAACTGATACTGGCTTGCCCGACTCCGGTGCTGGAAGCCATCACGACCTGAGTTGGAATTTGGGTCGTGACAACATGGTATCAGAGCTCTAGGTTCACGTAGGTCTCACAGGTCACAAGAAAACCTAGTAGAGTCTTGCAGATCGATACGGAGACATCTGTATTTATCTTCGGGAGGCTATAGTGTCACAACCCAAAATCCTAACTGAGGTCGTGATGGCGCCCAACAGCGGGGTCAGTCAAGACAACTCTAACATTTACTAAAGGCTCCTTTTTATTAGTTTAAACGCTTTAAAAATACACTCAGTTTTTAATAGTTAAACGTGATTTGACGAGGATAGTTAACCAGTTTTAATAAAAACGGTCATGATGAGAATGAGCCAATATACATATATATACAAACCCGTAAATCAAAATAACAACTACATGTGTGCCAGGAACTAGTGTCACAAGTTACGGGCCTACTAACAAAATATACAAAACATAATATACAATCCCACTGTCTGAAATGAATAGACGGGAAATAAGAAATAGAAAACTCCAAGGTGCCGCTGAGAATCGTCAGGAGAAGCAGCTCACCGTGAAGTCGGGTCCAAACCAGTCTGATAACCAGATGCACCAGCCTCAGAACCTGTACAATAAAGTACAGAAGTGCAGCATGAGCACATAAAAAAATATATACCCAGTGAGTATCCCACCTAACCTCGAAGAGGTAGTGACGAGAGGTAGACGTGATACTTAATAGGGTCAACATTTCTAAATAACATGATTTAATAGGAATTAGGAAGGCGTAACAGTCGTAGAAATCACAAGGAGATATATCATCAAGTATAGTTGTATTTACCTTTGCATGTCAAATTTCACTAACACATAATGTACTAAATTCCCTCAGTAACATAAACCAGTTGTATAATTACAACAAATTCCCAGTGAACCACACAACACATAATAGGCCGGACACGTACGACCGAAACATCGCGATAAAATAACATGTGTACTGCCGAGGGTCGAACGGCTCGAACTATAGATGCATCTATTACCCCGCTCGCGAATCGAGCATGCGACACGGTTAACATAATAGTAGGGCTATTCCACTCAAGAATCATACATGTGGCGCGGTGCCGCATACATACATAGAATTATCAATTTTTAGGGAATTATCAGAGATATTTCTTTAAGGCAAGAACCTAAGCAATATATTATGGACCACCACTTCCTAATATTCTTATGCCAAATCAAGGATAATAAGCAAATCAAGATACGTTTAGGAATACATGTAAGGCACATATAAGCATGCTCGTGAGTCCTAGAACTACAAAACATAACATAGTAGTAGCTACGCACGGACTCTCGTCACTTCGTGCATGCGTAGCCCCCCCGCAAATAAGAACATGCAATTATTTATAGTTACCTATGGGGATAATTCCCCCTCACAAGGTTAGAAAGGAGACTCACCTCGTGTCAAACCTACTTCCCGGACCAAGAACGCGCCCGAAACTTCAAACTCTACACCCAACGACTCGAAACTAGCCAAATATTATACAATTTCATTAATTTATGCGCAAAACATGGAACTTCTCCTACTCAGTAAATTTCCAATTCTTGAAGAAATTCTACAATCCAACCCCGGGCCCACATGCTTGGATTCCCTAAATTCATGAAGGAAACACTCACCTATAGCCTAAGCATCATTAATATACGATTTCTACTTGATTTCATAGCAAATTCACGGGTAAATTCTCACATTAACGGAAGCCCTAAGTTACTACCCCATTCTTGAATTTCCACTAATTTAGGTAGTTAAGTAAGCTAGTATTTCATGCATGAAGCTAATATTAGAGTGGAAGTTACTTACCTTCAATGACCAGGTCGTTTGGCCCTCTAAAATGGTGCAAATTGCCCCAAGGAAGAAGATGAAGATAAGGGAAATGAGTTAATTCCCGTGTATAAAAACACACTGTCTGGATAGCGTTTCCTCACCTGCGGCTCGAGGACCACACCTGCGGTCTCGCACCTGCGGAAATGGACTAGGATGCCTGGGCACGCACCTGCGGAGTGGAGACCGCACCTGCGGCTACGCTCCTGCGGTAATTTTGTCCGCACCTGCGATAATTGACCTGACCACTGGGGGTCGCACCTGCGAGGCTGGGACAGCAGGAGAGGTCCCGCACCTTCGACTGGGCAACCGCACCTGCTGTCACACCAGAACAGGTGCACCAGCAGCTAATTCAGCTGGGTTTTTGGCCTCGTGTGGTGTCCGGGAGGCACTTGGACCCACCCGAGCCCCCGTCCAAATATACCAATGATTCCCAAATCATAATACAGACTTGCTCGAGCCTTCGGAACACCCAAAGCAATGCTAAAACTCAAAATCATACCTCAAAACCCCTAGAACCAAACTTAGGAACTTTAATTTTCTAGGCTTCGCTAACAACGCGCCGAAATGACCTATACTACTCGGAATGACACCAAATTTTGCATGCAAGTCATAAATGACATAACGGAACTATTCCCTGTCTCGGAATTCCATTCGGACATCGATATCGCAAAAACACATTCCAAACCATAATAGGAACTTAAGGAACTCTTAATTTAATGCTGGGCGCCGAAACGCTCCCGGGTCATCAGAAACCCATTCCAAACATACGCCCAGGTTCGGAATCATCATACGAAGCTACCGAAATTGTCGAAACTCGATTCCGAGGTCGTTTACTAAAAATGTTGACCGAAGTCAAACTTGGCCTTAAAGGGCAACCTTAAGGAACCAAATGCTCCTATAGCACCCTAAACACTTCCGAATCCCGGACCACCAGTCCCCACAAGTCATAAATCATTATAAGCCGCCTGGGAGGTTTTATTTAGGGGAACGGGGTCCGATAACGCAAAATGACCGGTCGGGTCGTTACATTCTCCACCTCTTAAACAAACGTTCGTCCTCGAACGGGTCTAGAATCATACCTGGAGTGCTGAATAAGCGTGGATAACTGCTCCGCATGTCCTCCCCGGACTCCCAGGTCGCCTCCTCGACTGGTTGGCCCCTCTACTGGACCTTTACGGCAGAAACTCTCTTGGACCTCAACTGGCGGTCCTGTCTATCAATAATGGCGTCTAGATCCTCCTCATAGCCCAAACTCTCATCCAACTGTATAGTACTGAAATCAACCACGTGAGAGAAATCGGCGTGGTACTTCCGGAGCATGGATACATGAAAAACTGGATGAACTCCTGATAACCTGGGAGGTAAGGCTAGCTCATAAGCAACCTCCCCAACTCGCCTCAACACCTCGAAGGGACCTATAAACCGCGGGCTCAGCTTGCCCTTCTTCCCAAACCTCATAATACCCTTCATAGGCGAGACTTTCAACAGGACCCTATCACCCTCCATAAATAATACATCACGCGCCCTCTGATCCGCGTAACTCTTCTGTCTGGACTGTGCTGTGCGGAGCCTCTCCTGAATCAACTTCACTTTCTCCAAAGCATCCCTCACCAGGTCGGTGCCATATAACTTAGCCTCGCCAGGCTCAAACCACCCGATAGGAGAACGGCATCGCCGACCATACAAAGCCTCAAATGGTGCCATCTCAATGCTGGACTGGTAACTATTATTGTAAGCAAACTCGGCCAAAGGCAAGAACTGGTCCCATTGAGCTCCGAAANCAGTCTGAGGGTGAAATGATGTGCTGAGGTCTATCTGGGTACCCATCTCACTATGCAATGCTCTCCAGAAGTGCGAGGTGAACTGAGGACCTCGATCTGATATAATGGACACCGGCACACTGTGAAACTGGACTATCTCCCGAATGTAGATCTGGGCCAAACTCTCAGAAGTATAAGTAGTATCTACTGGAATGAAATGCACCGATTTGGTCAATCTATCCATAATGACCCAAACCGCGTCAACCTTCCGCAAAGTCCGAGGCAACCCAACTACGAAGTCCATAGTGATGCGCTCCCATTTCCACTCCGGAATGGGCATCTGCTTAAGTAGGCCTCCTAGCCTCTGGTGCTCATACTTCACCTGCTGGAAATTAAGACACCTAGCCACATACTCCAAAATATCCTTCTTCATTCGCCTCCACTAGCAATGCTGCTTCAAATCACGATACATCTTCATAGCACCAGGATGAACAGAATACCGAGAACTGTGTGCCTCCTCTAGAATCCTCTCCCTCAGGCCATCAACCTTAGGAACACATAAGCAGCCCTGAAGTCTCAAAACACCATCCTCGCCAATAATAATCTCCTTGGCTCTACCCTGAACCACTCTCTCTCGTAGCTCATCCAAACACAGATCATCATACTGCCGAGCCTTAATCTCCCCCAATAACAAAGATTGAGCGACCACATGTGCAAGAACTCGACGAGGCTCTGAAAGGTCTAATCTCACCAGGCGATTAGCCAGGGACTGAATGTCTAGGGCTAGAGGTCTCTCATCTGCTGCAATATAAGCCAAGCTACCCATACTCTCCGCCTTCCTGCTCAAAGCATCTGCTACCACGTCTGCCTTGCCCGGGTGATAAAGAATGGTGATATCATAATCCTTCAACAACTCAAGGCACCTGCGCTGCCTCAAATTAAGATCCTTCTGTTTGAACAAGTGTTGCAAGATACGGTGGTCTGTATAAACCTCACAGGACACTCCATACAAGTAGTGCCTCCAAATCTTAAGAGCATGAACAATCGCCACCAACTCCAAATTGTGCACAGGGTAATTCTTCTCATGAACCTTCAGTTGACGCGAAGCATAAGCAATAAATCCCCCTTCTTGCATCAATACACACCCCAAGCCAACACGTGAAGCGTCACAATATACTGTATACATCCCAGAACCGGAAGGCAATACTAGGAATAGTGCCGAGGTCAATGCTGTCTTGAGCTTCTGAAAGCTCTCCTCACACTCGTCAGACCATCGAAACAGGGCATTCTTCTGAGTCAATCTAGTCAATGGAGCTGCAATAGAAGAGAACCCCTCCACAAATCGGCGATAATAGCCTGCTAGGCCCAAGAAGCTTCTGATCTCTGTAGCTAAAGTAGGACGCGACCAACTCTGAACCGCCTCAACCTTCTGAGGATCAACCTTGATACCCTCTCTAGATACCACATGCCCCAAGAATGCCACGGAATACAACCAGAACTCACACTTGGAGAACTTAGCATATAGCTTTTGTTCTCGCAAAGTCTGGAGCACAACTCTCAAATGCTGCTCGTGCTCCCCCAGACTACGTGAGTAAATCAAAATGTCATCACTAAAGACAAAGACAAAGGAATCAACATACGGCCTGAACACCCTATTCATCAAGTCCATGAATGCTGCTGGAGCATTAGTCAAACAAAAAGACATCACCAGAAACTCATAATGGCCATATCTCGTACGCAAAGCAGTCTTCGGAACATCTGAAGCCCGAATCCACAACCGATGATACCCCGATCTCAAATCAATCTTCAAAAACACACGATCACCCTGCAACTGGTCAAACAAATCATCGATGCGCGGCAAATGATACTTGTTCTTAGTGGTAAATTTGTTCAGCTGGCGGTAATCAATACACATCCGCATAGACCCATCCTTCTTCTTTACAAATAGAACTAGAGAACCCCACGGAGATACACTCGGCCTGATGAACCCCTTTGCTAACAACTCCTCAAGCTGCTCCTTAAACTCCTTCAACTCTTTCAGAGCCATACGATACGGAGGAATAGATATAGGCTCGGTGCCTGAAGCTAAGTCAATGCAGAAATTAATATCACGATCCGGAGGCAGGCCCGGAAGATCCGAAGGAAATACATCGGCAAAATCTTGAACCACTGGTACTGAATCAATCGTCGGAGACTCGGCGGTGGTGTCCCGCACATAAGCAAGATAGGCCAGACAACCCTTCTCGACCATATGTCGAGCCTTCAAGAATGAAATAACCCGGCTGGCTGCATTAACTGAGGAACCTCTCCACTTCAGCCTAGGCGACTCGGGCATGGCTAGAGTAACTGTCTTGGCATGGAAATCTAGCACGACATGATAAGGAGACAGCCAATCCATGCCCAAAATAATATCAAAATCAACCATGTCGAGCAATAAGAGATCCGCTCGGGTCTCGAATCCACAAAATGAAATCACACAGGACCGATAAATCTGGTCTACAACCACAGAATCATCCACGGGAGTGGACACATAAATAGGAGATCCAAGGACTCACGAGGGACATCAAGAAACTGAGAAAATAAGACTGAAACATAGGAATAAGTGGATCATGGATCAAATAACATCGATGCCTCTCTACCACATAGTGTAATAATACCTGTGATCACGGCGTCTGAGGCCACTGCATCTGATCTGGCCGGGATAACATAGAATCTAGCTGGAGCACCGGAAAACTGAGCCCCGCCAGAATAAACAGGAGCTGGCTGACCTCCGCTAGCATGAATAGGGGCTGGCAGAGCTCCCCCTTCCTGGCCTCCACCTCCGGGATGACCCCTACCAGTCTGCCCTCCACCTCTAGGTGGACGAACCGCCGATGCTGGAAATATAGGCTGATAGCTCCGCTGAACGGCCTTGCCCCGAAACCTGGGGCAAGTCCTCCTCTTATGGACCAGGTCCCCACACTCATAACATCTGGCTGGTGGCATGGCCTGCTGCCCTGAAGAAGGACCCTGGACAGCTAGGGGACGGTGAGAACTCTCCGGCATGGCACTGAAGTAAGGAATAGAAGACCCCTGATGACTGGAATACCCGCCTGAGGAACCCTGAATGGCTGGTGGGCGGTAGGAACTCTTTGGCATGGCGCTTAAATAGGGCCTCACTAGAGCACCATGGGGAGGTGGCAGATGAGCTGAATATGGAGGCCTGCTAGAATGGCCTTTACCGAACTGACCTCTACCCCTGGCTAGGGCACCTCTGAAATCTCCTGAATATCTAGCTCTCTTATCCTGCTGTACCTGCTCTCTGATCCTTGACCGATAACCCTCGATCCTACGAGCAATCTCCACTACTAGCTGATAAGGAGTCCCCATCTCCACCTCTCGGGCCATATTGGCCCTAATACCTGAGTGCAGCCCTTCTACAAATCTCCGCACTCTCTCAGCATCAGTAGGAAATATCATAAGGGCATGACGGGACAACTCAGAAAATCTAGCCTTATAATCTGTCACGGACATCTGCCCCTGCTCCAACTGCTCAAACTGATATCGCAACTCTTCCCTCTCGGAGGGAGGAATATACCTATCCAGGAACAGCTGAGTGAACTGCTCTCTAGTGATGGTAGAGGAACCTGCTGGCCTACCTAGGATGTAGGACTGCCACCATTTGCAGGCCCTGCCCTCAAGATGGAAAGTAGTGAAGTCCACTCCATGGGACTCTAGTATCCTCATGTTGTGCAGTCTGTCCCTGCACCTGTCAATAAAGTCCTGGGCATCCTCGCCCTTCTCACCCCCAAAGACAGGAGGGTGCAATCGGGTCCATCTATCCAGTAACTTCTGCGGATCGCTGTCCGCAGCTGGTTTGAGCTCAGGTGCTGCTGCTACCAGCTGGGATCCACCCACGGGCAGTGTACCCAGGGTATGATGAAGGGCTGCTGTCTGGCTTGCAGCCTGGGCAGTAGGGGTCTGGGCTCCCCCTCCTGCCTGAGATGTGGCAGGATCTGCTGGAAATAAACCAGCCTGGGACATAGTGTCCATGAATCGCATCATACGGCCCATGATCTCCTGGAATCCTGGCCCGTTATGAAATCTTCTGGAGCAGGACCTGGTGGGTGCACCTCACCCTGCTCCTCTATAGTGGGGTCCTCTGGTGGTACAACTGGAATAGCTCGGGGACGCCTTCGTCCCCTTCCTTAGGCTAGTTCCCTCCCCCGGCCTCTGCCATGGCCGCGAACAACGGGGGTAGCGGCCCCTCCCGGATCTGGAACATTGGATGTACGCGTCCTCACCATCTGTGAGAGAATAGAAGAACGAAATTTAGTAAACCATTGACTGCACGATAGAATAAAAAAAAGGAGAGGTTTTCCTAACACCCTATAGCCTCCCGAAGATAAGTATAGACGTCTCCATACCGATCCGAAAGACTCTACTAGGTTTGCCCGTGACTTGTGAGACCTATGTGAACCTAGTGCTCTGATACCATGTTGTCACGACCCAAAATCCTAACTGAGGTCGTGATGGCGCCCAATTGAGGGGCCAGGCAAACCGACTCTAACATTTACTAAAGGCTCCTTTTTATTAGTTTAAACGCTTTAAAATACACACAGTTTTTAATAGTTAAAATGTGATTTGACGATGATAGTTAACCAGTTTAATCAAAACGGTCATGATGAGAATGAGACAATATACATATATATACAAACCTGTAAATCAAAATAAAAACTACGTGTGTGCCAGGAACTAGTGTCACAAGTCCTACGGGCCTACTAACAGAATATACAAAACATAATATACGATCCCACTGTCTGAAATGAATAGACGGGAAATAAGAAAAAGAAAACTCCAAGGTGCCGCCGAGAAACGTCAGGAGAAGCAGCTCACCGTGAAGTCGGGTCCAAACCGGTCTAATAACCAGATGCACCAGCCTCAGAACCTGTACAATTAAGTACAGAAGTGCAGCATGAGTACATAAAAAAATATATACCCAGTGAGTATCCCGCCTAACCTCGAAGAGGTAGTGACGAGAGGTAGACGTGATACTTAATAGGTTCAACATTTCTAAATAACATGATTTAATAGGAACTAGGCAGGCATAACAGTCGTAGAAATCACAAAGAGATATATCATTAAGTATAGTTGTATTTACCTTTGCATGTCAAATTTCAATAACACATAATGTACTAAATTCCCTCAGTAACATAAACCAGTTTGTACAATTACAACAAATTCCCAGTGAATCACACAACACATAATAGGTCGGACACGTACGACCGAAACGTCACGATAAAATAACATGTGCACTGCCGAGGGTCGAACGGCTCGAACCATAGATGCATCTATTACCCCGCTCGCGAATCGAGCATGCGACACGGTTGACATAATAGTAGGGATATTCCGCTTACGAATCATACATGTGGCACGGTGCCGCATACATACATAGAATTATCAATTTTTAGTGAATTATCAGAGATTTTTCTTTAAGGAAAGAACCTAAGCAATATATTATGGACCACCACTTCCTAATATTCTTATGCCAAATCAAGGATAATAAGCAAATCAAGATACGTTTAGGAATACATGTAAAGCACATATAAGCATGCTCGTGAGTCCTAGAACTACCCAACATAACATAGTAGTAGCTACGCACGGTCTCTCGTCACTTCGTGCGTGAGTAGCCCCCTGCAAATAAGAACATGCAATTATTTATAGTTACCTATGGGGACAATTCCCCCTTACAAGGTTAGAAAGGAGACTCACCTCGTGTCGAACCTACTTCCCGGACTAAGAACGTGCCCGAAACTTCAAACTCTACACCCGAGGACTCAAAACTAGCCAAATGTTATACAAATTCATTAATTTATGCTCAAAACATGGAAATTCTCCTACTCACTTAGTAAACTTCACATTCTTGAAGAAATTCTACAATCCAATCCCGGGCTCACATGCTCGGATTCCGCAAATTCATGAAGGAAACACTCATCCATAGCCTAAGCATCATTAATATACGATTTTTACTTGATTTCATAGCAAATTCACGGGTAAATTCTCACATTAACGGAAGCCCTAGATTACTAACCCATTCTTGAATTTCCACTAATTTAGGTAGTTAATTAAGCTATTATTTCATGCATGAAGCTAATATTAGAGTGGAAGTTACTTACCTTCAATGACCAGGTCGTTTGGCCCTCTAAAATGGTGCAAATCGCCCCAAGGAAGAAGATGAAGGTAAGTGAAATGAGTTAATTCCCGTGTATAAAAACACACTATTTTGACAGCGTTTCCGCACCTGCGGCTCGAGGACCGCACCTGCGGTCTTGCACCTGCGGGCAAAAGCTTGCACCTGCAGAAACGGACTAGGATGCCTGGGCCCGGACCTGCGGAGTGGAGACCGCACCTGCATCTATGCTCCTGCAGTAATTTTGTCCGCACCTGCGATAATTGGCCTGACCACTGGGGGTCGCACCTACGAGGATGGGACCGAGGAGCGGTCCCGCACCTGCGACTGGGCAACCGCACCTGCGGTCACACAAGAACAGGTGCACCAACAGCTAATTCAGCTGGTTTTTTGGCCTCGTGTGGTGTCCGGGAGGCACTTGGGCCCACCTGAGCCCCCGTCCAAATATATCAACGAGTCCCAAATCATAATACGGACTTGCTCGAGCCTTCGGAACACCTAAAACAATGCTTAAACTCAAAATCATACCTCAAAACCCCTAGAACCAAACTTAGGAACTTTAGTTTTCTAGACTTCGCTAACAACGCGCCGAAATGACCTATACTACTCGGAATGACACCAAATTTTGCAGGCAAGTCATAAATGACATAACATAATTATTCCCGATCTTGGAATTCCGTTCGGACCTCGATATCGCAAAAACACGTTCCAAACCATAATAGGAACTTAAGGAACTCTTAATTCAATGTTGGGCGCCAAAATGCTCCCGGGTCATCAAAAACCCATTCCGAACATACGCCCAGGTCCAGAATCATCATACAAAGCTATCAAAATCGTCGAAACTCGATTTCGAGGTCGTTTACTAAAAATATTGACTGAAGTCAAACTTGGCCTTAAAGGCCAACCTTAAAGAACCGAATGCTCCTATAGCACCCTAAACACTTCCGAATCCCGGACCACCAGTCCCTGCAAGTCATAAATCATAATAGGACGCCGTGGGAGGTTTCATTTAGGGGAACGGGGTCCGATAACAAAAAATGACCGGTCGGGTCGTTACATATAGGGTGTTAAGAAACCTCTCTTTATTCGTATTCTATCGTGCAGTCGATGGTCTTACTAAATCTCATTCTTCTATTCTCTCACAGATGGTGAGGACTCGTGCAGCTGATATTCCAGACCCGAGAGATGTCGCTACCCCCACCGCCCGAGGCCGTGGCAGAGGCCGAGGGAGGGAACAAACCCGAGGTAGGGGACGAGGGCGTCCTAGAGTTGCTCCATTAGCACCCCTAGAGGATCCTATCATAGAGGGGCAGGCCGAGGTTCCTCCAGAAGATTCGACCCCAGCAGATTTCATGACTGCACCAGGTTTTCAGGAGATCATGGGCCGTATGATGCGGTTCATGGACACTACGACCCAGGCTGGTTTATTTCCAGCGGATCCTGCCACATCTCAGGTAGGAAGGGGATTTCAAACCCCTACCGCCCAGGCCGTAGGTCATGCAGAGGTAGTATATCACACTCCGGGTACTCTGCCCGTGGGTGGAGCACAACGAGCAGTAGCAGCACCAGAGCTCAGACCAGCTGCAGACGGCGATCTGTAGAAGCTACTTGATAGATGGACTCGATTGCATNGATTTTGGAGTCCCATGGAGTCGACTTCACTACCTTCCAGCTAGAGGGCAGGGCCCGCAGATGGTGGCAGTCATTTATCCTTAGTAGGCCAGCAGGTTCCCCTACTATCACATGGGAGCAGTTCACTCAGCTGTTCCTGGACATGTATATTCCACCCTCTGAGAGGGAAGAGCTGCGGTATCAGTTTGAGCAGCTGGAGCAGGGGTAGATGTCAGTGACAGACTACGAGGCCAGGTTTTCAGAGTTGTCCCGCCATGCCCTTATGATTCTTCCTACCGATGCTGAGAGAGTGCGGAGTTTTGTAGCTGGGCTACACTCAGGTATTAGGGCCAACATGGCTCGAGAGGTGGAGATGGGTACTCCATATCAACTTGTTGTCAAGATAGCTCGCCTGATTGAGGGTTACCGATCGAGGAGTAGAGAGCAAGGTCAGCAGGACAGGAGAGCTAGATTTTTTGGAGATTTCAGAGGTGCCCCAGCCAGGGGTAGAGGTCATTTCGGTAGAGGCCAGCCCACCAGGCCTCCATATTTAGCCCCTCCACCACATTCACGTGGTGCTCCAGTGAGACCTTATTTCAGCGCCATGCAAGAGAGTTCTTACCGCCCACCAGCTATTCAGGGTCCCTCCGATGGGTATTCAGGTCATCAGGGGTCTCCTAGTCCATACTTCAGTGCCATACCAGAGAGTTATGAGTGTGGGGATTCAGGCCATATGAGAAGGACTTGTCCCAGATTTCGGGGCAAGGCTATTCAGCAGAGTTATAAGCCCGCATTCTCAGCACCAGCGCCCCATCCACCTAGAGGTGGGTGACAGGCTGGTAGAGGTCTTCCCATAGGTAGAGGCCAGGCAGGGGGAGCTCAGTTAGCTCCTATTCAGTCCACCACAGGTCAGTCTTCAGGTACTCCAGCCAGATTCTATGCTATTCCGACCCGAGCAGATGCATTGGCCTCAGATGCCGTGATCATAGGTATTATTTCAGTATGTGGTAGAGAGGCATCAATTCTATTTTACCCAGGATCTACGTATTCATATGTGTCGGCCTTGTTTGCTTATTTTCTGGATGCTCCTCGTGAGTCCTTGGGTTCTCCTATATATTTATCCACTCCCGTTGGTGATTTTGTAGTGGTAGACCGGATTTATCGGTCTTGTGTGATCACATTCTGTGGGTTCGGGACTAGAGCGCACCTCCTATTACTCGATATGGTTGATTTTGAGATTATCCTGGGCATGGATTGGCTATCTCCTCATCATGCCATCTTAGATTGCCATGCCAAGACAGTTACTTTGGCCATGCTTGAGTTTCCTAGGCTGGAGTGGAGAGGTTCCTCGGTTAGTGCAGCCAGTAGAGTTATTTCCTTCCTGAAGGCTCGACATATGGTCGAGAAGGGTTGTTTGGCGTATCTTGCTTATGTGCAGGACACCACCGCTGAGTCTCCGACGATTTATTCAGTACCAGTTATTCGAGAGTTTGCTGATGTATTCCCTTCAGACCTTCCAGGCATGCCTCCAGATCATGATATTGATTTCTGCATTGATTTAGCTCCAGATACTCAACCTATTTCCATTCCCCCGTACCGTATGGCTCCTAAGGAGTTGAAGAAGTTGAAGGAGCAGCTAGAGGAGTTGTTGGCTAAGGGGTTTATCATACCGAGTGTATCACCGTGGGGTGCTCCAGTTCTATTTGTGAAGAAGAAGGATGGGTCCATGCGGATGTGTATTGATTACCGCCAGCTGAATAAGGTCACCATCAAGAACAAGTATCCATTGCCGCGCATTGATGTTCTGTTTGACCAGTTGCAGGGTGCCAGGGTGTTTTCTAAGATAGACTTGAGATCAGGCTATCAACAGTTTAAGATTCGGGCCTCAGATGTTCCGAAGACTGCTTTTCGTACGAGATATGGCCACTATGAGTTCCTGGTGATGTCCTTTGGCTTGACTAATTCCCCAACAGAATTTATGGACTTGATGAATAGGGTGTTCAGGCCGTATATTGATTCTTTTGTCATCGTCTTCATTGATGACATTTTGATTTACTCACGTAACCTGGGAGAGCACGAGCAACATTTGAGAGTTGTGCTCCAGACTTTGCGAGAACAAAATCTATATGATAAGTTTTGGTTTTGGTTGATCAGGGTTTTGGTTGGATTCCGTGGCATTCTTGGGACATGTAGTATCTGGAGAGGGTATCAAGGTTGATCCTAAGAAGATTGAGGTAGTTCAGGGTTGGCCACGTCCTACTACAACTACAGATATCAGGATTTTCTGGGGTCTAGCAGGCTACTATCGACAATTTGTGGAGGGATTTTCATCCATTGAAGCCCCATTAACTAGATTGACTCAGAAGAATGCTCCATTCCGGTTGTCCGACGAGTGTGAGGCAAGCTTTCAGAAGCTCAAGACAGCATTGACCTCAGCACCAGTTCTGGTATTGCCTTCCGGTTCTGGGATGTATACAGTGTATTGCGACGCTTCACGTGTTGGCTTGGGGTGTGTGTTGATGCAGGAAGGGAGAGTTATTGCTTATGCTTCGCGCCAGCTGAAGGTTCATGAGAAGAATTATCCGGTGCACGATTTGGAGTTGGCAGCGATTGTTCATGCTCTTAAGATTTGGAGGCATTACTTGTATGTGGTGTCTTGTGAAGTTTATACTGACCACCGCAGCTTGCAGCACTTGTTCAAGTAGAGGGATCTTAATTTGAGGCAGCGCAGGTGGCTTGAGTTGCTGAAGGATTATGACATCACCATCCTTTATCATCCGGGTAAGGCGAATGTAGTAGCAGATGCCTTGAGCAGGAAGGCGGAGAGTATGGGTAGTTTGGCTTACATTGCAGCGGAGGAGAGACCTCTAGCCTTGGACATTTAGTCCTTGGCTAATTGCTTGGTGAGATTAGATCTTTCATAGCCTCGTCGAGTTCTTGCACATGTAGTTGCTCAGTCTTCGTTATTGGGGGAGATTAGGGCTCGACAGTCTGATGATCCACGCTTGGCAGAGCTACAGGAGACAGTGGTTCAGGGTGGTGCCAAGGAGGTTACTATTGGCAAGGATGGTGTTCTGATACTTCATGGTCGTTTGTGTGTTCCTAATATTGATAGCCTGAGGCAGAGGATTCTACAGGAGACACACAGTTCACGGTATTCTGTTCATCCTGGTGCTACGAAGATGTATCGTGATCTGAAACAACATTTCTGGTGGAGGAGGATGAAGAAAGACATTGTGGAGTATGTGGCTAGGTGTCTTAACTGCCAGCAGGTTAAGTTTGAGCACTAGAGGCCAGGAGGCCTACTTTAGCAGATGCCTATTCCTGAGTGGAAGTGGGAGCGCATCACTATGGACTTCGTGGTGGGGTTGCCTCGGACCTTGCAGAAGGTCGACGCGGTTTGGGTCATTGTGGATAGATTGAACAAGTCGGCGCATTTTATTCCTGTGGATACTACTTATACTTCTGAGAGGATAGCCCAGATTTACATTCGAGAGATAGTCCAGTTGCATGGTGTGCCGGTATCCATTATATCAGATCGAGGTCCTCAGTTCACCTCGCACTTCTAGACAACATTTCATCCGTAGACTGATGGTCAGTCAGAGCGTACAATTAAGATATTGGAGGACATGCTCAGAGCATGTGTGATTGATTTTGGGGATCAGTGGGACCAGTTCTTGCCTTTGGCCGAATTTTCTTACAATAATAGTTATCAGTCCAACATTGAGATGGCTCCATTTGAGGATTTATATGGTCGGCGATGTCGTTCTCCTATCGGGTTTTTGAGCATGGCGAGGCTAAGTTATATGGCACGGACCTGGTGAGAAATGCCTTGGAGAAGGTGAAGTTGATTCAGGAGGGGCTCCGTACAGCACAATCCAGACAGAAGAGTTACGCGGATCAGAGGGCACGTGATGTGTCATTTATGGAGGGAGATAAGGTTCTGCTGAAGGTTTCGCCGATGAAGGGCATTATGAGATTTCGGAAGAAGGGCAAGCTGAGCCCAAGGTTTATAGGTCCTTTCGAGGCGTGTTGGAGAGGTTGCCTATGAGCTTGCTCTACTTCCCAGCTTATCAAGAGTCCATCCGGTCTTTCATGTATCCATGCTCCGGAGATATCACACCGACTTCTCTCACGTGGTTGATTTCAACACTATTCAGTTGGATGAGAGGTTGGGCTATGAGGAGGAGCCAATTTCCATTATTGACAGACAGGACCGCCAATTGAGATCCAAGAGAGTTTCTACGGTGAAGGTCCAGTGGAGGGGCCAACCAGTTGAGGAGGCTACTTGGGAGTCCGAGGAGGACATGCGCAGCAAATATCCACACTTATTCAGCACTTCAGGTATGATTCTAGACTCGTTCGAGGATGAACGTTTGTTTAAGAGGTGGAGAATAAACGACCCGACCGGTCGTTTTGCATATTTGGATTTCTTTCCCCTAAATAAGACTTCCCGTAGCGGCTTTCCGTGATTCATTACTTGCGGGGACGGGTGGTTCGGGATTCGGAAGTGTATAGAGTAATATAGGAACACTTGGTTCCTTAAGATTGGCTTTTAAGGCCAAGTTTAACTTCGGTCAACATTCTGAGTAAACGACCTCGGAATCAAGTTTTGCCGATTCCAGTAGCTTCGTATGATGATTTCGGACTTGTGCGTATGTCCGGAATAGGTTTAGGATGATCCGGGAGCGTTTCGACGCCAAATAGCGAAAATAGAGTTTCCTTAAGTTCATAATTTGGGTTGAAACATATTTTTGTGTTATCGAGGTCCGAATGGAATTCCGAGACCGGGAATAGTTCCGTTATGTAATTTATGACTTGCTTGTAAAATTTGGTGTCATTCTGAGTGGTATAGGTCGGTTCGGCGCATTGAAACCGAAATTCAAGAACTTGAAAATTCTTAAGTTTGATTCTAGGGGTTTTGAGGAGTGATTTTGAGTTTTAGCGTTGTTTGGGGTGTTCGGAAGGTTCGAGCGAGTCCGTAATATGATTTAGGACTTGTTGGTATAATTTCACGGGGGCTCGGGTGGGCCCGGGTGCCTCCCGGACACCAAAAGGGGCCAAAACAAAAACCAGCAGCTTCAGCTGCTGGTGCACCAGGTATGGTGTGACCGTAGGTGCGGTTGCCCAGATCGCAGGTGTGAGACCGCCCCTGCAGTCATGGCCTCGCAAGTGCGATCCATGAGGGAGAATTTCCCAGATCGCAGGTGCGGACCTTTCTCCGCAGGAGCGGGTCTGCTGGTGCGGTAACCTCTCCGTAGGTGCGATCCCTAGTCCCTTTGCCAAATTCCGCAGGTGCGATCCTTGGCTTGGTGTATTATTGGGGAGTATTTCTGACACTGCTCGTACTTCTTAACGAAGTCGGCGACTTCCTTTTTCATAATGGGCCAGTAATAGCCTGCTCGTATGAGGCATCTAATGAGGGCTCGGTTGCCACTGTGGGCTCCACAGCGGCCCTCATATACTTCCTCGAGGACGTGCCTGGTTTGGTTTGGGCCTAGGCATTTCGCCAAGGGGCCGCCAAACGTTCTTTTATACAAGTCGCGGTTGATGATGCTGTATCTGGCCGCCTACATTCGTAGCTTCTTGGCTTCTTTTTTGTCTGATGGGAGTATTCCCTCCTGCAAATACGCTATAATACGGTTGCGCTAGTCCCAAGTTAAATTTACTAAGTGTATCTCAATTTGGTCTATTGACGGGTGGAGGAGGGTAACCACGTTTTCCTTTTTGCTTAAATTATTGGTGGCTCCTGCTAATTTGTCGAGGCTATCTGCCTCAATGTTTTGTGCTCGAGGTATCTGGTCTAGTTGACATTTGTCGAACTCCGGCAGTAGTTTATGAATTTCTGCCTGGTACTTTTGTAGCCTTTGTTCTTTAATTTGGAAAGTCCCTGTGACTTGGTTGACAACGAGTTGTGAGTCACATCGGAGGATGACTCGTCGTGCTCCGTACTTGAGAGCTAGTCTTAATCCTGCAATTACAGCCTCGTACTCGGCCTCATTGTTAGTCATATCGAGGCACCGTATACTGGAGGATGACTTCGCCTGTTGGGACCTCGAGTACAAGTCCCGGTTCAGATCCTGACGCATTGGAAGCACCGTCGATGTATAGGAACCATAGGTCGGGTAACATGGGTGAGGTACGAGAAACTTCCTGTTTGATCTCAAGCATTATTTTGGCACTAAAATCGGCGATGAAGTTAGCAAGTACTTGCGACTTTCTCGTTGTTCGCGGCTGATATGTTATATCATGCTCGCTTAATTCGATTGTCCACTTGGACAACCTCCCCAACAACTCGATTTTATGTAGGATGCTTCTTAGGGGGAAGGTCGTGACCACCAAGATGAGGTGGCATTGAAAATAGAGTCTAAGCTTTCGTAAAGCTACGACCAATGCCAGGGCCAATTTTTCGAGGTGGGGGTACCTTGTTTCGGTGTCGACTAGGGTTTTTCTAATGTAATAGATTGGGGATTACGTACCTTTGTCTTCACGGACTAACATTGCACTTACTGCGACGTCTGATATGGACAAGTAGATTAAGAGGCGCTCACCGGGTTTTGCTTTAGCGAGTAGTGGGTCCGAGGACAAGTACGCCTTTAGTTCTCTTAGGGCCTCGATGCACTCCGAATTCCACTGGAGTCTGTTGTCTTTTTTGAGCACATTGAAGAATTTGTGGCATCTGTCAGAGGACCGTGAGATGAACCTCGGCAGGGTGGCAATACGGCCGGTCAGTTTTTGCACCTATTTCTTACTGGTCAATATTTCAGGTATTCTCTCAATGGCTTTGATTTGGTCGGGGTTGACCTCAATGCCTCTTTGTGACACCAAAAAGTCGAGGAATTTTCCAGAGGTCATGCCGAAGGCACACTTTTCGAGGTTCAGCTTCATGCTGTATCGCCTTAGTATATCTAAGGCTTCCTTCAAGTGGTCGATGTGGTCCTCTTTTCTTTTTGATTTGACCAAGATATCGTCTATATAGACTTCCATTGTTTTAACGAGTTGTTCTTTGAACATCTTGGTGACCAGCCTTTGATAAGTCGTCCTTGTATTCTTCAACCTGAATGGCATGACTCTGTAGCAATATGTCCCCTGATGGGTGATGAAAGTGGTCTTTTCTTGGTCCTCCTCCTCCATGAGGATTTGTTGTAGCCTGAGTAGGCGTCCAAGAAACTTAACAACTCGTGCCCCGCTGTTGCGTCGATGAGTTGATCGATGTGGGGCAAGGGAAAGGAGTCTTTCGGGCAAGCTTTTTTTAGGTCTGTGAAATCCACGCACATGCGCCACTTCCCCTTTTTCTTCTTCACCATGACCATGTTAGCGACTCATTGGAGTATTTTGACTCTCGGATGGAGCCGTTGGCAAGAAATTTTTCTACCTCTTCGTGGACGGCCTCATTGATTGCGGCTTTGAATTTTCTTCTGATTTGTCGTACCGGTGGGTAGAATGGGTCGACATTCAGCTTGTGTGCAACAATGTCTTTCGGGATACCTTTCATAGGACGTACACTATTTCTGAAGGGGAAACAAAAAAATTATGAGCAGATAAGAGTGGAGGCATACCTATTTCATTTCGGTGAGTCCCAGTGTGTGGCCTGGACGACCCTTCTGTTTGGCGAGGAGATGGTGGGATGGTCGTTCCGACATATGGCTGATGCCTTTCTCTATTGAGGCGTGGACCTGAATGATCTCTTCGGCTATCGTTACATCGGTCTTTCCTCGACTCCGTTTGGATTGATGTTAGCCGTTGAGTTGGACCATTAAGGTCATCCTCTTTTGCTCTTACCTCGGCACAATAGGCGTTGTGAAGGGTATTTCATGAGTCTGCTTAACAACTTTTTGGTCGCCCTCGATCCATTCCTTTTCAACCCATTTTGGAAAGCTTCCACCGCTATCCCTTCTGATACGTTTGGAAAGCTCCTTCTTACTCTTTTGAACCGGGCGAGTAAATCTCTGAGTCCCTCGCCAGACGATTGTCTGACAGCGAATATGTCATTCACCCTGGCCTCTGCTTTTTAGCCCCAGCGTGGGCGGTGACAAACTTATCGGCCATTTCCTCGAACGTCGTTATCGAACGTGCTGGTAATTGTGAGTACCATGGTAGGGTTCCCCCTGTTAGGGTTTTGCCGAACTTCTTCAGTAGCACTGATGGTACCTCTTTTTAGAGGTTGTTGCATTTTACTGCCGTGGCGTAATGAATGATATGATCTTTGGGGTTTGTTGTGCCGTCATATATCTTCAAATATGGTGGCATTTTGAAGGTCTTGGGTATGGAATGTTGGACTGTTTCCTCGCTGTACGGTTGTTCAACGAACCTGCCGACGTCCCGTTTTGGTAGAAGTTTTGGGGCGCCCGATATCTTATCAACCCTTTCTTAGTGCTCCCTCATTTGGTCGCAGAGTGCTTTATTCTCTCTCTCCATTTCTTCCATTTTCTTCAGAATGGCTGCAAGTGAGTCATTACCTGCATCAACAACGGTGTGAGTGTTACCTGTTAGGAGAGGAACGGGTTGCTCGTTGGCGGTAACTGTGGTATCTGCTCGTGCGGCGTTCCTACTCGCCCCTTGAGCGGGTTTGTCGAGTATGTTGTTTAGAGTGTTTGTCAACCATGCTTCCAGTAATTTTTTCACTGCTGGGGGCGCTTCCTCAGTTGTGGACGTAGAGGCTCCCCTTTCGTGTGAAGCGGTTACACTCCCATGAGGGGGAGGTGAGTTACTTCGCCTGGGTGTGGAACTCGGCATCACATTTTCCTCGTCTTCTCTGTCAACCTCGTTGATGGTGCTTAGGAGGTTGGTAGAGACATCCACTATTGCTTTCAGTCTTTCATCTCTTTTTCATGCAATTGTTAGTTCGTGCAAACGGGAAAAAGATGGTTGTTGTTGTATGTTTTTTTAAGATCTAGAAGAAACTAAAATCTTAACTAGAAACTCCCCACAGACGGTGCCAAATTGTTTGACCAAAAAATGTTAAACCTTCTTGTAAACGAATTAATAAGGAAATAGATGGTGAATCCTAGTTACATATAATAACTACTAGATCTGAAATTTGAAGATGATGATGTAGGTCTGTATTCGACAATATTGAATGCCTACTACGAATGCCCAATGATTGTTAATGAATGTGGTCACGAAATCATGTAATAAATGTATATAATGGCAATAGATGTAATAAGAAGGAATTTATCACCCAAATGTTTAGATGACTTGGATGATTCTCCTTCCCGACAACAACGTGAGATAATATAAAATGAAGGTGGACAAGAAAGTCTTGGATCTTGTGAATAAAAGATGTATATTGAACAATGAAATCAGTGGACAAGACAGACTTTGTATATTCCTTGTAGTCAACCCTTTACAATGCCTTCTTATCAGAAAAGTGAAGATCCCTTTTTGTTCTTTATCTCTTTCTATTTATAGAGGATATTCCTAAGAAACTCTAAAAAGTATAACTGAAGGAATACTTATTCTAACCGCTGCTGATTTGGAATCGGATGAAAAAGAATCCAAGGACTTGAGGCATACCAGAAGCTTCTTTCAAAATATGGATGACTAAAACCAGGATTATGCAATCGGATGTCCAATAAAGAAGAAGATGAAAATGTTATCTAGCTTAGCACATGATACCGAGCTAGCCTACAACTATTTACGAGTTTTACACTCATTTGTATTCTTGCACTCTTTTAGAATTAGCTATTGATACTTATGTTAAGGTAGACTGCTTAAATCATATCCTCTTGGGGTGCGATCATTCCTCAGATCCTACATGAATACGAGATGCTTCGTGCCGTCCTTTTAATTCGGGGGCAGCAGGTAGAAGGATCCTTTTCCTCTTAAAAGCATAAGGAAATGCATATACATTGGAGAGGACTCGATGGAGGATTTGAGAATAGGGTAGGGTCCTGTATTATGATTTTTTAGATAAAAGAGTTCAGACACTTCTATGCATGAACCCTCCTATAAGTGCTGCATACAAGTTCCGACTAAGAAGATTTAGGAGGTGGTTTCTATGTTAGAGCCTCCAAAAAAAAGAAACAAGTTTAAGAGTTGATCTACTATACCTGTTGCCTACAGCTGCATGGAGATTGATAATCAACTTTTCTTCTTCTGGAGTAAATCTTCCCCTTCTTATATCAGGCCTCAAATAGTTGATCCACCTCAACCGACAGCTCTTCCCACACCTTTTTAACCCTGAAATCAAAACACCAATTTTTGAAGTTTCAGTCCAGCAATATGCATGTTTTTTTTGTACTATATGGAAATTCATGATATCATAAAAATAAGAGTAATTTCATATTCCACTCAATCTGGCTGTGCATAAATGTCATTTAAAGTGTTGTTAAGAAGTAGTAATAAGAAGAGAAGACCAGCTTTGTCAGGGACTTCACTCCAACAGCCATAGCCATGAGTGATAATGTATGTGATGAGCTTTTCATCTTCTTCAGGAGACCAAAGCCCTCTCTTAATACTTTGCTGCCCCATTTTTCTCGTACTTTCGGATGGATACAATAAAATTAATCCTTATTCCCCACTCCCTCTCACTTCTAGTATTTGTTTTCTTGTTGTCTCTTGTGATTTGGTAAAAGCAAGTGATGTCTCCCTCCCTTCCTTTAGATACTCCTTGAAGTTAAAGCTAGTGTTTGCACACAAATTCTATTGAAACTTGAAAAAGTAGTTTTTTAAGTTGTGTTGAAAAATAATTTTTGAAAGTTGAAGTTGTGTTTGGACATGCATTTTATTTGAAGGAAAGTTGAAGTTGTATTTGGATATTCATTTTATTTGAAGAAAAGTTGAAGTTTTATGAGTGGAAGAAAAAATTTCCCCCAAAAACTACTATAAACCAGTTTTTTGAAACTTGGAAATTTTTGAAATCTTTTTTCTCAAAACATGATCATATTTCATAAATAAATATTATGTTCAAACTTTTTAAAAAAATAAAGCCAAAATCCATAACCAAACGGGAGCTAAAAAATTTTACAAAGCTGTAAGCCGACAATCAGAATTGTGGATAGGGCCCCTTGTTTTCCCATCTAACCCTGAAATGACGTTCCATCAACCTGTTGTATTAAAAAAAATAAAAAAAAAAAAGAAAATTCTTCCAATTGATCAATTATTTTCATCCTCTATGTATACGTGTATTATCTATAACAAACTCCATTTTTCCCTAACTCAACCATGCCGTCAAGTTCGCAGAATCACTCTTCCCTCTTGCCCAAAAAATTATTAACAATGATATTTATATCAAATAAAATGAATACATGGCATGGCTTGCATATATAATTTTAGAGATCGTTTGGTTCAAAATAAGAAAATTATAACCACGATAGACAATCCGACATTCTATATGAAATAAATAATTTCATGATTTTAGTATAGATTTTATCCTGGCCGGTTTGTTAATACTCACAACAAAACACTGACAAATTTAATCCCAAAGTTTATAGTCGAACAACCCCCAATCCTTTTAACCAAACAACCCCTTATCACTTAACCATGGTTAAGTGATATGTGTGCTTTAATTTGTCACTCTTATGGTAAATTATTTGATTTAGTGTAAATATTATTTTCTTGCACTAGTAACGTTTGTTTTGGCTTGGATCATGCTAGGCTAAACGCTTTTAGATCTTTCCGTATGCTAGAAATAAGAAATTGCCATCTGGAAGTGAATATTTTATTTTTAGCTACATATGCAATTGATTAGTGAATCGCATGTTGAATAACAAACTTCTAATGATGTTTCTAGTCATTACCTAAACAGATCTGTTTTTTCAAATAATCAAAGAAATCAAGGAGGCATGCTACGTTTGTACGTACTATATAATAATAAATAAGTATTATAAATTCTATCGTTGATTTTAAAAAAAATAATCCAAATATGATTTAATGTCTTGTATCGAAAATCAATTAACACACGACCTTGCTTTCTTGACAAGAATTAATTTTAAGACTTAGGAACGTCATTAGATTTCATTTCTTTCAAATTTATATCATTTTCTCGATGAGACTCCTAGACTTTTTCCCTTCATTTCAATTTTTCTAAATTTCATCAGATTGTTGCTTCCTATGAAAGGCATTCAGTTTTCAGGAATTCATTCTTTTATCTAAAGCTCTTGTAAAACATATTTGGTTTTTATATCATATGGTAGCCCTTAATATCTTTTAAGTGCAAATATAATTCGAAAATGGATTGAAAAGCAATTTTTGCTTCTCTTTCAATAGATAACTCAAAAACATTTTCTCCTCCTTCCGTCTTTCATTATTTTTTTTAAATTTGCGATGTCGTTATAGACAAATATAAACATGAATATATGAACTCACACTTTCAGTATAATAATGGCATTGTAATTGTGTACTGGTAAAATTTGGGACAGTTTTTCCAGAGTCCCCCATCAGTGGCGGATCTAGAGAGTAATATGCGGGTTTCCGGGAACCTAGTAACTTTTGCACAGTCCTTGTATATGTATTAAAAAGTCCATTAAATATCTATAAATATTTAATTGTGAACCCAGTCGCTAACTTGAGATATTTATAGGAATCCATAAACTTCAAAGTCTGGATCCGCTTCTGTCCCCGATGAGAGAACGAAGAGGACGCACGACTTGTCCTGATTATAATTGAGGCCAGGAGCCCCTCGTATCGAGACCCGGGAGGAATGAACAATGTATCTGAGATCGGACAGGCAAAACGATCTACCCGAACCAAGTATAGCTTCTGAACCTCGGGAGACGCGGTGAACGATTATGCATAACGTGTAAGGAGCCGTAATATTCGCCCTCAGTCGGATATTACGGTGCAAATCCCGCTCAATATCAACTGTAGATCAACATGTAACGGAAAAGAAGATTTTTACTTTTTTTAGACTTGTAATTGGACTAAAATTCTCCTATTATATAAAGGGGAAGGTTTTTTTTGACACATTGTAATACGCAAATCAAAGAAATAAAATTTACTCTTGTCTTCTAACTATTGTTCAAGGAATTATTCATTTGTTCTTTTCTTCACTTGCGACCAAGATTGTATCGAGGGTCTGATCGAGGGCGGATTCCACTGTTCAATATAAGATCAGGCTTGGTCATTACATTGAGATTGATTTGATCATATATTTTATCCTTAACTTATTTGCCTGTTGTTCTTAATTATTCCTATTGAATTAAACCACGTATCCCTAAAACCGAATACAAATTTAATTGTTACTCATTTTTGGGTAAACAGTTTGGCACCCACCGTGAGGCTAAGGATAATAATGGTGATTTGATACGAATCTCCATAACACACCCTATTTTACGCTTGTTCTTTGAAATCTTAATTCTAGGTAGTCTAAGAATGTGAACATTGACGCTGAGTCAGGCAATCACAGTGAGAATAATAATGTGGTGCCTAGTAATGATGTGCCTCCTGCCGATCCCAATGGTGTCCCAACCTCCGACCCGGTCGATGTTAACTCACAAGTGGCCATCAACATCAATCTTCCAATTGATCCCAAAAACAGTGTTCGCGGGGGACCCCGACCAACGACTCGAGAAGGCCCGACGGTAAAGGTGATGGGGGTGAGCCTACATTTGATTTTTGAAATGTTGCAGGCTTAACAAGAGACAATAGCACAACTGCAGAACCAAAGCCATGCACCTAACAGGGTCAAGCCCGAACAATCCGGGAAATACTTAGAGAGATGAACAAGTTGCCGTGAGACCAGGTAAAGCCGAGCCTAGAGAAACTTCCTAGGTGATGAAGATTCTCGAAGCATTAACAAAACGGGTGAAGTTAGCTGACAAAATGATTGAGGCTAATGACAAGAAGGTGGAAACATACTACTCCAGGGTCGATCAGATTCGGAGGGGCACCTCCAATATTGAAGGGACTAGACTCCAAATTTTTTACCCAGAAGCCCTTCCCCCTGAGCGCGGCATCGAAGCCGATCCGGAAGAGGTTTCAAATTCCTAACACACCCCATATCCAAATAAGCATGTACCTCCTATACATGCGCGATCAAAGGGAGCGACTTGGAAGGTGACAAAATTGAGTCGGTGTTGCTGAAAAAGTTTGGGGGAACTTTGTCCATGGGGCAATGATATGGTATCATAACTTGCCTCCAAATTCCATTGCCTCGTTTTCTATACTTGCGGATGCTTTCCTGAAGGCTCATGTCAGAGCTATCAAGGTCGAGACCAGAAAGTCAGATATGTTCAAGGTCAAACAAAGGGATACCGAGATGCTCAGGGAGTTCGTGTCAAGATTCTAGATGGAACGGATGGATCTACCACCAGTTGCAGATGATTGGGCCATTCAGACATTAATTAAGGGGCTCAATCCACGAAGTTTTATGGCCTCTTAATATCTAAAACAAAATTTGGTGGAGTACCTAGTGGTAACCTGGTCCGACGTCCACATTAGGTACCAATTGAAGATCAGGGTCGAAGACGACCAGCTCGGGGCCCTTCTGGATATGTTTACCCCATCAAAGCCGATGATAGATCTAAGAGAGCCATTGATCAGGAGCCAAGGTCGGTCCGAGATCGATATCAGCCTAACAGCACGATCAGAGGGAAAACGGACCCGGACGTCACACAGCTAGGAACGAGAAGAGAAATGATCGAGGTCCTAGCGACCAGGGCCTGATGAGCAAGAGTGGGTTTGACAGGTCGCTTGGGAGTAGGGAAGCACTAAGATTTTTTGAGTACAATTTCAACGTGGATGCTTCAAGCATTTTGTCGGCCATAGGGCGCATCAAAAATACTAAATGGGCACCTCCGAGAATTCCTAAGCGAGCGAGCCAAAAATCACATGAGAAACAGGGACTCCAACAAGTAGGTCGAACAAGAGAAACCTTAACACGTAATCAACTTGATCATTGAGGGAGTCGATGTCCCCCAAAGGCCAATGATAAAACACAGTAAAGTGTCTATTACGAGGGAAAAATGCACCAGGGATTACGTTCCGGAAGGAGCTATCTCGTTCAACGATGAATATGCCGAGGGCATCATACAACCTCACAAAAATGCACTGGTATTATTCGTACTTATCAATAAATCTCGGGTAAAATATATGTTGATTGATCTTGATAGCTCGTCCAACATCATCAATCGAGGGTCGTAGAGAAACTGGGGTTACATAACCAAATTGTACCAGCGGTCCGGGTATTGAGCGAATTCAACATGGCGTGCAAGACCACGAAAGAAGAGATAACTTTACCGGTAAATACTACGGGGACAACCCAAGAAATAATGTTCGACGTGATCAAAGGGGATATGAGTACAACGCTTTGTTCGGAAGGCCATGGGTCCACAACATGAGGGCGATACCTTCGACCTTACATCAGGCGCTGGAACTTCCTACTCGAGGGAGGGGGGGGGGGGGGGGGGGGGAGTCAAAACAGTCTACGGAGAACAACCGGCTGCAAGGAAAATGTTTGTTGTCGATGAATTGATGCCGGTGCCTGCGGTCTCAACATCAAGAAGCGCAGAACCGACCAAAAAAGAAGAGACAAAATGGAAATCAATGATACCGGCCTCAGCTGAACTGGAGAAACAGGAAGAACAAGGAGCGAACGATGAGGACAATTACTGTGTCTCGAGATCATTCATAGCACCCCATGACACCGACGCCACCAAATCAACAGTCGAGGAGTTGGAGCAATTTATATTAATCGAGAACCTACCGGATTAAAATGTATACCTGGGCACGGGGTTAGCTCCCGAGCTCAGGAAAAAACTTATTGATTTTCTTAAAGCTAACACCGGTTGTTTTGCTTGGTCCCATCTAGACATGACAGCGATCCCTCCGAAGGTAACAACTCACAAGTTGAGTTTGAATCCAAAGTTCCAACCGGTCAAGCAGAAGAGAAGGCCACAGTCCAAGATCAAACATGTGTTCATCAAGGATGAGGTATCCAAACTTCTACAAATATGTTACATCTGGGAAGTTAAATTCTCAGATTGATTAGCTAACATAGTGGTAGTACCTAAAAAGGAAATAAACTGAGGATGTGGGTAGATATAAGGATATAAACAAAGAATGAACAAAGGGTGGTTTCCTTTGCCTAACATCGATCGAATGATCGACGTGACGGCCCGACATGAGATACTCAATTTCCTCGACGCCAACTCCGGGTACAACCAAATTCGAATGGACCCGGATGATCAAGAAAAGACTTCCATAACAAGTAGGGGTGGGTATCGGTCGGTTTGGTTCGGTTTTATAGAATTTCGGCTCGATTTATTTTGTTTTCTGTTTGTGATTTTAATAACCAAAATCGAACAATAATAACTTTGGCTCGGTTCGGTTTATTCATGTTCGGTTCGGTTTAATTGGTTCGGTTTTCCGGTTTCAAGCCATGGAAAAAATAGTACGAAACAACAAAAATAGATTACTTGTTGACAGAAAAAGACAAAAGAAATAAGAAATCCCATCAAATACACTAAAAAGATAAGAATATTTAGGAAAGAGTTACGCAACTTAACTAAAGAGTTTGAGACATGATTTATTTTTTTGGGTTACTAATTAATTTTATTTATTATGGATGATTCAATATAAAGTAAACTTCATTTATGCTTTTTTATATATATAATTTAAAAGTTTGCGGCAATATATATACTTCATTCACGAAGTAATGTTATTAATCAACAACTGATGCATTGCTTTATGAATGTTCTTCCTTTTTTTATTTTGGTCTTTTCCTTTACTCTCTTCTTTTATGAGTTGTGTTTGTGTTAGAATATCCAATGGATTGGGATTCTTTAGGTTGATAACTAGTTTTGGGCTTTAAGGCTAAGAAAGAGTAACACGGTAAGGGACTAACAGTAAAAAAAAATGGTAAACAAAATTCGTTTTTTCGGTTTAACTGAAAACCGAACCGTCAAAATCGATCACCGAACCGAACACCAAAATTTTTAAAACTAAAAACCGAAAACCGACCAAATAAACCAAAAAATCAAAATCAAATAAATCAAAATTTTTTGGTTCAGCCGGTTTTTTCGATTCGGTCGATATTATGTTGTGACGACCTAGACGGTCGTCTTCAGAGTTATAGCCTCGATACCCTATTTACTAATTTTACCGTATCTATTTATGCTATTGTAACATGCCGAGACGTTTCATTTTGATTTTTAGAGTGTTTTGGGACACTTAGTCCTTAAATGGGAGCTTAAGCCTAGAATTTGGACCGTAGTCGGAACTGTGTGAAGGCGACTCCGGAATGGAGTTCCGTCGATTTTGTTAGCTCCGTTAGGTGATTTTGGATGTAGGGGTGTGGTGTTCGCATAAGTAAAATTTGGGGAGGAAGACGAGGTGGCCAAGGTTCCGCAGAAGCGGACGATTGAGCGTAGAAGCGCGTCCGTAGATGCAGATTGCAGTGCGCAGATGCGATGACTGGGAGTTTAATGAAACTTTGCAGGTGCGGAGTCTTAGCCGCAAAAGTGGCACCGTAGAAGCGGGAATTTGACCGCAGGTGCAGTTTGACTGACAGAAAAAGGGCTAAGTGCGAGGGTTTGATTTCATTCTTGATTTTTGGACTTGAGAGCTTGGAATTTTGCGATTTTTCAAGGGATTTTCAGAGGAAGCTTTGGGGTAATGAATCCTAACTCGTTTTTGGTTGTATTTCATTAATCTATAGCTGTTTTCTTCATTAAATTAAGGAAATTGGGTGAGAAAGTTGGGAAAATGGGGGAAAAGTTCTTCAACAGAATTTCTGGGCTTTGATTGAGATTTAGACATCGGATTTGGATAATTTTGGTACGAGTGAACTCGGGAGTGAATGAGTTTTCATATTTGGTGGTTTTTACTCGATTCCATGACGTGGGCCCGGGGAGGCTTTTTAGGGCGATTTTCCAATTTCTTGTTTTAGCTTTGATTTCAATAACTAGATTAGTTCCTTGTAGTTATATTTATGTTCTGTAATTGATTTTGCCTAGATTTGGGCCATTCAGAATCGGATTTTCGTGGAAAGAGCATTATTACAGATTGATTGAGTTTGATTCGAGGTAAGTGGCTTGCCTAACCTTGTGTGGGGGAACCCCCCTTAGGATTTGGTACTATCTTGATATGTGAGTGCCGTGTACATGAGGTGACGAGTACGTACACGGGCTAATTATTGTAAAAACCTGATTTCTGCTAAGTAATAACCTGTTTTCCTTCTTATTTGAGTCATATCAGCTTGTGTAGTATCCTGTTAGATTTAGAATAGCATGCCTACTTGCCGTAATTGTTTATCTCAACTCCGTGCAGCATGTTTAGTGAATTTTCCTGCTTTCCTTGACTTGTACTTAGTCTAAATTGTAGAATTTCGTCTTGTAGCTGTTGAATTCTATTGTTTGAGCTGTATATTTACTTTGGGACTACGGATTGGTAATCCGGGAGATCCCCATGTTTTGTGTATTTACTTTTGGGACTACAAAATGATATTCCGGGAGATCCCCCAATCTTGCATATTTACTTTGGGACTAAGAAATGGTATTCCGGGAGATCCTCCTGCACATTTACGTTTGGGACTACCCAACGGTATCTCGGGAGATCCCCAGTTGTTAATTCTGTGTATAGAGCTGTTACCTTCTTGTTAAATTTCAGTCTTTATTCTACTGCGGTATTTCATTCTGCCTTGCTTCATTATTATATACCAATAGGGCCCTGACCTGACCTTGTCACTACTCGACCCGAGGTTAGGCTTGGCACTTATTGGGTACCATTGTGGTGTATTCACGCCCTTTCCTACACATGTTTTTCGTGTGCAAATTCAAGTTCCTCCTACCAGCCTCGTCCTTAGTTGTAGTTGCTGCTGTTATCGGAGACTTGAAGGTACATCTGCCCACGCCCGCAGATCCTCGAAGTCCCCCTCTATCCCCCTATGTTCATTCTCCTCTTATTTCTATAGACTGTGATGTATAGAACAGTTAGAACTTCATAGAAGCTTGTGACTTACGGCGTTTCGAGTCTTGGGAATGTTATATATATTTTGAGAGTTGACTATTGTATATGCCGAGCGACATCTCAATTGCTTACCTATATTATTTGTTGCTGTTAGTTGTTAAATTCCACGTTTTCATTTCATTTCCGTGAGTGTTAGGCTTACCTAGTCGTAGAGACTAGGTGTCGTCACGACGATTCACGGAGGGAGAATTTGAGTCATGAAAAGTTGGTATCAGAGTTCTAGGTTCATAGGTATCGTAAGTCACAAGCCGATTTATTAGAGTCATGTGGATCGGTACGGAGACGCCTGTACTTATCTTTGGGAGACTATGGAACTGTTAAGAATAATCATACTTCTTTTGATTCCTTGTTGTGCGAGTTATTGGCATCAAATTCTAAAATTCTCTATTTTATTCTTTCTTACAGATGGTGAGGACCCTTACCGGTAGATATAACAACCAGGCACCCGTCCCCCCTGCTAGAGCCACTAGAGGTCGGGGCCGGGGTAGAGGATGACCACGAGGTGCAACCAGAGCACCCGCACGAGCTGCGATAGAGGATCCCCCAGCAGCTCTAGCTGGAGGGCAGGCACCGGAGGTTCCTATTGCTGCACCAGCCCTCCAGGAGACTCTTTCCTAGTTCATGAGCATGTTTAGAACCTTAGCTCAGGCTAGACTAATTCCACTAGCTCCGGCCACATATCAGGCCGGGGGAGGGGCACAGATTCCCGCAACCCATACTCTGGAGTAGAGGGTCTAGGTTGATCAGGCCCCAGAGTTCATTCCTATGCAGCCGTAGCTCCGGTTCAGCAGGAGACCAAGACATCCTCTTCTGAGGCGGAGCAACTCAGACTTGAGAGGTACAAGAAGCAACACCCACCTACCTTCAGTGGATTGGCTTCAGATGATGCTCAGGGTTTTCTGGAGGACTGTCAACGTATTGCCCGTACTATGGGCGTAGCGGAGACGAGTGGGGTTTCTCTTGCCACTTTTCAGCTTAGAGGAGCATCCTATCAGTGGTGGCGTGCTTATGAGTTGAGTAGTCCGGACGATGCATCCTCACTCATATGGACTCAGTTCTTGGATATGTTTTTGAGAGAGTATGTCCTTCAAAGCCTTAGAGATTCATGGCGCGTGGAGTTTGAGCAGATGTACCAGGGTTCTATGACTGTGTCAGAGTATGCAATCCGTTTTAGTGAATTGGACTGACATGCACCGGCCTTAGTTGCCACAGTTTGGGAGATGGTTCGTCGCTTTATTGAGGGACTCCACCCCAACATCAGGGAGTTGGAGATGGATATCGCTTATCAGCAGGTTATGAGTATTTCCAGGAGAGTGGAGGGCATGCTTGCCCAGGAGAGAGAGGAGAGAGAGGCCAAGAGGTCTCGAGAGACTGGTTCTTATTCTGGGCTTCGTGCCCCAACAGCTCTCTATGGTAGGGGTTATGTGAGTCGCTCCATTCATTCAGCTCTTCCAGCCCCTTTTAGGTATCATGAGCCTTATTATGCATCGCTAGTATCTAGTGTGCCTCATGCTCGGGGTTCTATTAGCGTCCACTCCAGCAGACCTGGCCCGAGTCAGTCACAATGGCCACGTTGTCCGATGGGTTGTTTTGAGTGTGGTGACACTTGCCATATGGTGAAGGATTGCCCCAGATTTAGAAGGGGTGCACCTCCACAGACTTCTCAGCCACCACGTGCTCCACTGGGTCCCCAGGCTATAATTCCAGTACCAGCTACCATCCCACCTGCTCAGCCAACTCGAGGTCTCCCTAGAGGGGAAGGCCAGGCCATGTATTATGCTCTTCCAGCTCGTTCAGAAGCAGTTGCTTCCGACTCTATCATTATAGGTGCTGTTTCAGTCTGTTATAGAGATGTGTCGGTATTATTTGACCCATGATCTATGTATTCATATGTGTCCTCTTATTTTGCCCCACATTTGGGCGTATGTCGGGATTCCTTGAGTTCCCCTGTTTATGAATCTTTTCTTGTGGGAGATTCTCTTGTTGTGGACCGCGTGTATCAGTCATGTTTGATAGCTCTTTGTGGTTTTGAGACCAGAATCGACTTATTATTACTCAACATGGTGGATTTTGACGTTATCTTGGGAATGGACTGGTTGTCACCCCATTATGCTATTCTTGATTGTCACGCTAAGACCGTGACGTTAGCTATGCCAGGCTTACCACGATTAGAGTGGAGAGGTACCTTATAGTATACTACCCGCAGAGTTATTTCATTTCTTAAGGCTCAACGAATGGTTGAGAATGGGTGTGACACGCATTTAGCATATGTGAGAGGTATCATGTTACAACCCATATTCACGTACGTTGTTTCCTGCCATAAGCTAATCGACATAAATCTGAGAAGAGATTATCTTTGAGATGATAAGAAGTTAATCCTATTGGTCTTAAATGATACAAGAGTGTATAAGGGTGATTAACAAGAATTAGAAGTTAAACGAATCAAGGATGTTGTAACCTGTCTTTTTGGGCAAACCTAGGGGTGCTTAATATTCTCAAGAGGTTGTGTTTTAAGGTATTTGAATCATATAATATCTGTATCATAAGTCTCGAAGTCAAACGAGTTATGAAACAAAAGTCGACAAAAAGTGTCGCAACTTATGTTCATAATTTTGTTTAAGCTTTAGGTCAAATGTTACTAGGCTTTTCTCCCAATTTACTTGGAATTATGGGGTGATCTACCCACCAAATTTAATATCTATGAGTCTAGTTTCCAACGCATTAAACCGTTTATCAATACGACATCGTAGTAGAGATATATAGGCATTGTTTCGAGACTGCACAGGCTGCTAGGTGACAAGTAGGTGTGTCATCTACTTGGTTAAATGAGAGCCCAAAAATAGGCAATTTTGGGTCGGCCAAAGAGCCCATTTAAAGACTTATATCCTAAAATATAAACCTCATTTTATATCACAAATAACCAGACCTAAACCCCTAAAATCTTCCTCCCAAGCATTATCCACAAACTCTAATTGATTTTCTCTCTCTTTCAAGTTCTAATTGGGGGTAAAACCTAGAATTTGAAGAACCAAGATAAGTGATGGATTATCCAACAAGTAAGGTGAGTTTACTGATCTCTTTCATCCATTTTTTATGCTGTAAATTCATGGTAATTTGTTTTATACTTGTAAGAACTCACAGGACGGTGATCGGAAGCCGTGATTTCGAGTTATTCACTTGTAGCGGACTGTTTTGTGGACTGTTTTGTGTTGCTGTAGGGATGCGTATTTTACTACTGTTTTGTGGATTTTTGGAGGAGGAAGGGTGTGGAGAAACATCATATACATGTAGGGTGGTGGGCTGGTCATTCCTCGTAACATTTCCGGGTTGTTTGACACTACTATGGTGGTCGACTTATGTATGAAGTGATTAGGTTGTGTGGACTGTTTTGGGAGGCTCAATATGATTATTATTGATGTTGTTTGGGATGTTTGGTGATTTTTTTGACTTGTGTGAATGCATATATATGGGGGAGGTGCTGTCCGTTTCATCGTAAAATAGGTTATGGTCGATACATAATAGTTATGACGCTTAAATGATAATGATAGTGTCGTTTCTCTTATTGTAGACTAAGGAGTCGTGATATTTTCATAGCTTGAGATTGGGAAGTATATATACAAGGTATGAGAGGCTATCCATTTCCTTCTTTTGCACGACTCCGATTATACATAATGCAATGAACGAGCTTCCAAATATACTCTACTCTTAGAAGCTAGCAGTACTTACATTGTTTCCCTTCTTATGGAACAATTGATGTTGAGGTTTCTTCTCTTATTCTTATGTTATCAATGTTGTTGGTACTTCCTGATTCTTATAAGATTCTTGATGAAGAGTTAGTCCTAATAACGTGTACGGAGAATATCGACCTTACGTCACTCCGAAATGTTAAGAATATGATTCCAATGAGTCCTACATGAATTATATATATATACTACTGTACCGAGCCGCGCTATAGTCGGCCGAGTATGGCACCTATTGTGCAATCACTGATCAGTTGGATTTTACCGTGCTCCATGTAGCCGGGTGCGTTTTACAGAGCCTATTACGGCCGGGTACGATATGATGATAATGTTGCCCACAGAGTCGTATGTTTTAATAGTTTATGTATATATATATATATATATATATATATATATATATATATATATATATATATATATATATATATCACATTTAATTTAAGTAGCCCTCAGAGGTACCCATATGTTAGAGTTTGTATATACACTATCCCTGTTTAGATTACTGTTCTTACTTATGCTCCTGCCTTACATACTCAGTACTTTATTCGTACTGACGTCTTTTTTATTTGTGGACACTGCATGTCGTGCTGCAGGTCCTAATAGATAGGTAGATGCAGCTCCCCCACCACAGTAGGCTTCCCAAATTAGCGGTTATTGGCAAGATCCTTTCTCCGGACTTGCAGTGGTCTTAGTATGCCTTTTTGTTTTGGGTATTATGGGTATGTCGAGGCCTTGTTCCGGAAATGTTGTATCACTTATGCTCCTTTAGAGGCTCATAGACAGGTGTCGACTCATGTATAGTTGGTATGCCTTGTTGGCTAATTTTTGTTGTATAGTATTTCATGGCAGCGTTGGAGCTCGTACCTTATATGTAGTTTCTTAGTAGTCTTTTCATCCCATGTGATGTAGGTTCATGCCATTATCTTTCATTGTTTATTGTTCATGATCCATATCTACCATTTATATTGATCTCGTCAGCCCTTAAAGATAATAAAGAAGGTTAGATAAAATGTACGTTGGTGCTCGGCAAGTATGGCCTGGGTGCTGGTCATGATCCTCCAGTTTGGGTCGTGACAAACTTGGTATCAGAGCAAGTCTTTCCTAGGGGTTGTCTATGAGCCGTGTCTAGTAGAGTCTTGATTATGGATGTGTAGCGCGCCACATTTATAATCAGGAGACTACATGACATCTAGGGTTGTTACCTTCTTCCTGAATCTAGATCGTGCGTAGAGTTGAGTCTTTAATGTTCGTATCTAATATTAACCTTGTTTTCTTTCAACGATGCCTTCGACTAGGAAGTAAGCGATTAGTAGACAACTTGATATAGCTGCGGGAGAGGGTACCAGTCAGGTGCCTCAAGCCAGGGCAGGCTAAAGTGAGGTTCAAAGTGAGATACCGTCTCATACCTCATCTACTCCGTCTCATCCAGAGGATATTAGGAGGAACCTTGCACCACCAGTTCCTCCGTCTGGCCTTACAGACCAGGATATGCAGAGTGCGGTGCAGTTATTGACTAGCTTGGTAGCTGCTCAGGCTCAGAGGCAGAATACCGGTGCTGTTGATAAATCAGATAGTAAAAGAGTTCGTGATCTTATTAATCTAGACCCTCCAATGTTTACCGGTTCAGACCCCAAGGAGGACCCGCAACTTTTATTGACCAAGTTCATCGTACATTGCGGGTTATGCATGCTACAGATACAGAGGAAGTAGAGTTGGCTTCTTATCGGTTATGGGATTTAGCGATTTTCTGGTATGATAGTTGGGAGAGATCCAGGGGTCTGAACGCCCCTCCAGTTGTGTGGAAGGAATTTTCTGAGGCCTTTCTTCGTCACTATTTTCCAGTTGAGATACGACGAGCTAGAGCTGATAAGTTATTGAACCTTAGAAGGGGTAATATGAGTGTGCGAGAGTATAGTATGCATTTTGATTCTTTAGCAAGGTATGCTCCCCATATGGTGGCCGAGATATGTGATAGGGTGCATATATTCTTGAACGGTTTGGGACCACATCTGATAAATGAGTGCACGACAGCCTCCTTGGTGGAGGGCATGGATATTTCCCGTATTCAGGCTTATGCACAGACCCTAGAGGATTGTAAGCGCCAACAAAGTGCAGATAGGGAGCAGGATAGGGGCCAGCATAAGAGGGTGAGATTTGTAGGGTATTCTCATGACTTCAGAGGCAGTGTTAGGCCCCAATCTTCGAGGAGTTCGGCGCCACCTGTAGCTAGTGCTCCTCAACAGTTTCAGAGGCCTCGGTATGATCGATTTACCTATTCTAGTCCAGGTCAGAGTTCGTGGGCATCAGGCTCGCAATATCATAGGGATACTAGTCAGACGGGACCCCCAACACCCCATTATGATCAGTGTGGAAAGGTCCACTTTGGACTGTGCCGTCGAGGTTCTAATGCATGCTATTCTTACGGACAGCCTGGCCATATGATGCAGGATTGTCCTAACAGAGAAGGTGGTGGTATGGCTCAGCCAACTGGATCTCTGTCTGGTTCTTCCTCATCAGTTCAATCTCCAGCACGTGGTTTTCAGCAGTCGACAGGTCGTGGTAGAGGTAGAGGTGCAGTGCCAAGTTCGAGTGGTGCTCAAAATTGAAACTATGCTCTAGTAGGTCGACAGGATCTCGAGTCAACTCAGGATGTTGTTATAAGTATATTGTCTATGTTTTCTTACGATTTATATGCGTTGATTGATCCGGGATCTACATTATAATATGTTACACCCTTTGTGGCTAATAAGTTTGGCGTTGAACCTGAATTGATAAGTAAACCACTTGCGGTATCTACTCCCATAGGAGATTCTGTGATTGCCAGAAGGGTATATAGAGGTTGCACAGTGATGATTTGTAGTCGTCAAACCTCGGCGAGTTTATTTGAAATTGAAATGGTTGATTTCAATGTGATAATAGGAATGGACTGGTTAGCCTCATGCTATGCAAATGTTGATTGTCATACAAATATGGTTAGGTTTCAATTTCTTGATGAACCCGTCATCGAATGGAAAGGGAACATTGCTACGCCAAAAGGTAGGTTTATTTACTATATTAAGGCAAGGAAGATGATCTCAAAAGGTTACATTTATCATCTCGTTCGCGTTAGGCGAAGCCGCCTACTCTACAATTCATCCCCATGGTCAATGAATTTCCAGATGAACTCCCAGGACTTCCTCCTGAAAGGGAGATTGAGTTTAACATTGATGTGTTTCCTGACACTCAACCCATATATATTCCTCCATACAGGATGGCCTCGGCAGAGTTGCAAGAGTTGAAGGCGCAGTTGAAGGACTTGCTGGATAAGGGCTTTATTAGGCCTAACACTTCACCTTGGGGTGCGGCAGTCCTGTTCGTGCGGAAGAAAGACGGGTCGTTAAGGATGTGTATTGATTATCGATAATTGAATAAGTTTACTATAAAGAACAAATACCCACTTCCAAGGATTGACGACCTGTTTGACCAACTCCAGGGTGCCAAGTATTTCTCCAAGATTGACTTACGTCCAAGGTATCATCAGGTGAGGGTTAAGGATAAGGATATTCCAAAGACAGCCTTCCGGACAAGATATGGGGACTTTGAGTTCTTGGCGATGTTGTTCGGGCTAACAAATGCCCCGGTAGCTTTTATGGATCTCATGAATATTGTATTCCGGACCTATCTTGATGTGTTCGTGATCGTATTCATTGATGACATTTTGGTGTATTCTCGTTCGGAGGCGGAACATGCAGGCCACTTGCGGATAGTATTACAGATACTCCAGGATCGTAGGTTATATGCTAAGCTCTCCAAATGTGAATTCTGGATGAACTCAGTAGAATTCCTTGGCCATGTGATATCTGACGAGGGTATTAATGTCGACACTCAAAAGATCGATGCAGTAAAGAATTGGTCGAGACCTACAACACCATCAGAAGTCCGAAGCTTCCTAGTGCTAGCAGGATATTATAGGCGATTTGTAGAAGGGTTTTCCTCTATATCAACACCATTGACTAAGTTAACATAGAAAGCTACTAAGTTCCAGTGGTCTGACGCTTGTGAACGAAGTTTTCAGGAGTTAAAGAATCGATTGACATCTGCGCCAGTGCTCACTCTCCCAGAAGGAACAAAAGGTTATGTGGTATATTTTTATGCCTCAGGTATAGGTTTGGGGTGCGTATTGATGAAACATGGGAAGGTGATTGCTTATGTATCAAGACAATTGAAGAAGCATGAAAAGAATTACTCGACCCATGATTTGGAATTGGCTGCAGTAATATGTGCTTTGAGGATATGGCAGCACTAATTATACGACGTCCATGTTGACATCTACACAGATCACAAGAGTTTACAATACATCTTCAAGCAGAAGGAGTTGAATTTGAGGCAGCGTAGGTGGCTTGAATTACTGAAAGATTACGATGTCGAGATATTGTACCATCCCGGTAAAACCAATGTTGTGGCAGACGCTCTCAGTCGTAAGTCAATGGGAAGCTTAGTACACATTGAGGCAAGTAAACAGGGGTTGACTAAAGAGCTTCATCAACTAGCCAATATGAGAATTAGATTGTTAGACTTAGATGATGGAGGTGTTACTGTACAAAATACATCAGAATCATCTTTGGTAGCCGAGGTAAAAGCACAGCAATATAAAGATCCTACCTTAGTATGATTGAGAGAGAGAATTCAACAGTGTAAAATTATGACTTTTGAGATCGGAGAAGATGAGGCACTGAGATACCAAGGCCGGTTATATGTGCCTGATATGTCAGGGTTAAGAGAGAAGATTATGATTGAGATTCATCAATCCTGATATTCCACCCATCCTGGATCGATAAAGATGTATCATGATGTTAAGGAGCAGTATTGGTGGGATAACATGAAGAAGTCTATTGTAGAATTTGTATCCTAGTGTCCTAATTGTCAACAAGTAAAAATCGAACATTAGAAACCCAATGGATTGCTTCAGAATATAAAGATTTCGACCTGAAAATGGGAGGTGATTAATATGGACTTCATTATTGGATTACCTCTCTCTTATCATAAGTTTGACTCCATATGGGTGACAGTTGATCGACTTACAAAATATGCCCATTTTCTGCTAGTTAAGACAACTTACACAACTGAAGATTATGCGAAGTTGTATATCAAGGAAATTGTTAGGCTTCATGGTGTGCCGTTATCTATTATATCAGACCGAGGAGCGCAATTTGCAGCTAACTTTTGGAGGTCTTTTCAGAAAGGTTTAGGCACACAAGTGAATCTCAGCACTGCATTCTATCCACAAACTGACAGATAGGCTGAACGTACCATTCAGACACTTGAAGATATGCTACGAGCATGTGTTCTGGATTTTAAGGGGAATTGGGATGACCATCTTCCACTCATAGAATTTGCCTACAATAATAGCTATCATTCCAGTATTAAAATGGCCCCATACGAGGCACTATACGGGAGGAGATGTAGATCACCACTTGGATGGTTCGAAGTCGGTGAAACAGAACTATATGGGCCAGATTTGATTCACCAAGCCATTGAGAAGGTGAAACTGATACAAGAGCGACTGAGGACGGCGCAAAGCAGGCAAAGTATTATTCTAATGTCCGACGTCGTGATCTGGAGTTTAAGGTTGGTGATTGGGTTTTCCTGAGGATCTCGCCGATGAAGGGTGTTATGCGTTTTGGGCAGAAGGGTAAGCTGAGTCCTCGGTATATCGGTCCGTACAAAATTCTTCAACGAATTGGACAGGTTGCTTATGAGTTAGAATTTCCATCTGAATTGGAATTTTTCCACCCGGTATTCCATGTATCTATGTTGAGGAAATGTATTAGAGACCCTTCTCGGGTCGTCCCTATCGAAGATGTACAAGTTACAGAGGATCTATCATATGAAGAAGTTCCAGCCGCTATATTAGATCGACTAGTCCGCAAGCTGAGAACAAAGGATGTAGCTTCCGTCAAAGTATTGTGGAGGAACAAGAACAAGGAAGAAATTACATGGGAAGCAGAAGAGGAGATGAAGTCTAAATACCCTTACTTGTTCCAGATTCAAGATAACGAGGATCCCGGGGGGACGCAAGACGCACTAGAAGGTGAAATGGCTCTATTAGGTAAGTAGTAGCTTGAGAATACTCTTACTTAATAAAAAATGGTAACATACATATAATGTACATATCCATAATGCGTGATATAGCCTTGTGAGACTATACGTTGGGTTTAACTGCTTGCAAGTTTGGCTAGTATCCATTTCATAGGGGAAACTCGGCCGAAAATTTCCGTTGGAATCCATGATGAGTTAAGCTCCCTATAAACCCTAACATTCAAGGACGAATGTTCCTAATGGGGGGAGGGTGTTACAACCCATATTCACTTATGTTGGTTCATGCCATAAGCTAGTCGACGTAAATCTGAGAAGAGGTTATCTTTGAGATGATAAGAAGTTAATCCTATTGGTCTTAAATGATACAAGAGTGTATAAGGGTGATTAACAAGTATTAGAAGTTAAACGAATCATGGATGTTGTAACCCGTATTTTTGGGCAAACCTAGGGGTGATTAATATTCTCAAGAGGTTTTGTTTTAAGGTATTTGAATCATATAATATCCGTATCATAAGTCTTGAAGTCAAACGAGTTATGAAACAAAAGTCGACAAAAAGTGTCGTTCTCCCAATTTACTTGGAATTACAGGGTGATCTACCCACCAAATTGGAGATCTATGAGTCTATTTCTAATGCATTAAACCATTTATAAATACGACATCGTAGTAGAGAGATATAGGCATTGTTGCGAGACTGCACAGGCTGCTAGGTGACAAGTAGGTTTGTCACCTACTTGGTTGAATGAGAGCCCAAAAATAGGCAATTTCGGGTCGACCAAAGATACCATTTAAAGGATTATCTCTTGAAATATAAAACTCATTGTATATCACAAATAAATAGACCTAAACCCCTGCAAGCTTTCTCACAAAAATTATCCACAAACCCTAATTGATTTTCTCCCTCTTTCAAGTTCTAATTGGGGGTAAAACCTAGAGTTTGAAGAACCAATATAAGGGCTGAGTTATACAACAAGTAAGGTGAGTTTACATATCTATTTCAACCATTTTTTATGCTTTAAATTCATGGTAATTCGTTCTATACTTGCAAGAACTCACGGGACAGCTCGGAAGCCGTGAGTTCGAGTTATTCACTTGTAGCAAACTGTTTTGTGTTGCTGTTGGGCTGCGTGTTTTACTACTGTTTTGTGGAGTTTTGGAGGAGTAAGGGTGTGGGGAAACATCATATAGATGTATGGTGGTGGGCTGGTCGTTCGTCGTAACATTTCCGGGTCGTTTGACACTACTACGGTGGTCGTCTTATGTATGAAGTTATTAGGTTGTGTGGACTGTTTTGGGAGGTTCAATATGATTATTATTGATGTTGTTTGGGATGTTTGGTGATTTTTTTGACTTGTGTGAAGTCATATATATAGGGTAGGAGATGTTCGTTTCATCGTAAAATAGGTTGTGATTGATACATAATAGTTATGACGCTTAAATGATAACGATAGTGTCGTTTCTCTTATTGTAGACCAAGGAGTCATGACATTTGCATATATTGAGGTTGGTCAATATATATACAAGGTATTAGAGGCTATCCCTTTTCTTCTTTTGCACGACTCTGATTATACATAATGCAATGAATGAGCTTCCAAATATACTCTACTCTTAGAAGCTAGCAGTACTTACATTGTTTCCCTTCTTATGGAAAAATTGATGTTGAGGTTGCTTCTCTTATTCTTATGTTATCAATGTTGTTGCTACTTCCTGATTCTTATAAGATTCTTGATGAAGAGTTAGTCCTAATAACGTGTACGGAGAATATCGACCTTACGTCACTCCGAAAGGTTCATAATATGATTCCAATGAGTCCTACATGCATTATATATATATACTACTGTACCGAGCCGCGCTATAGTCGGCCGGGTACGACACCTATTGTGCAACCACTGATCAGTTTGGTTTTACCGAGCTCCATGTGGCCGGGTGCATTTTACCGAGCCTATTACGGCCGGGTACGATATGATGATGATGTTTCCCACAGAGTCGTATCTTTTAAAAGTTTATGTATATATATATATATATGTATGTATATATGTATGTATGTATTATCACATATTTAATATCAGTAGCCCTCAGAGGTACCCAAATGTTAGAGGTTGTATATACTCTATCCCTGTTTAGATTATTGTTCTTACTTATGCTTTCCTGCCTTACATACTCAGTACTTTATTCGTACTGAGGTCCTTTTTATTTGTGGACGCTGCATGTCATGCTGCAGGTCCTGATAGATAGGTAGACGCAGCTCCCCCACCACAATAGGCTTCCTAGTTTAGCGGTTATTGGCAAGATCCTTTCTCCGGACTTGCTGTGGTCTTGGTATGCCTTTTTGTTATAGGTATTATGGGTATGTAGGGGACCTATTCCGGAAATGTTGTATCACTTATGCTTCTTTAGAGGCTCATAGTCCGGTGTCGACTCATGTATAGTTGGTATGCCTTGTTGGCTAATTTTTGTTGTATAGTCTTTCATGGCAGCGTTGCAGCTCTTACTTTATATGTAGTTTCTTAGTAGTCTTGTCATCCCATGTGATGTAGGTTCATGCCATTATCTTTCATTGTTTATAGTTCATGATCCATATCTACCATTTATAGTGATATCGTCGACCTTTAAAGATAATAAATAAGGTTAGATAAAATGTACGTTGGTGGTCGGCAAGTATGGCCAGGGTGCTGGTCATGATCCTCCAGTTTGGTTCGTGACATGTCAGTATTGATACCCCTACAGTTGAGTTAGTTCCACTAGTGATGGACTTCCCAGATGTGTTTGCAGCTGACCTTCCGAGCATGCCGCCCGACGGAGATATTGATTTTGTCATTGATTTGTTGCCGGACACTCAGCCCATCTCTATTCCTCCATACTGTATGGCTCCTCCTGAGTTTAAGGTGTTGAAGGAGTAGTTTCAGGAGTTGCTTGAAAAGGGTTTCATTTGGCCCAGTGTGTCACCTAGGGGTGCTCCGGTCTTGTTTGTGAAGAAAAAAGATGGTTCTATGCGTATTTTTATAGATTATCGCCATCTGAACAAGGATACAGTGAAGAACAGGTACCCAATTACCTTGCATTGATGATGTATTTGATCAGTCACAGGGTTCCATGGTGTTTTCCAATATTGACTTACATTCAGGCTATTATTAGTTAAAGATTTGGGAGCCAGATATCCCGAATACTGCTTTCAGGATCAGATATGGTCACTATGAGTTTCTTGTTATGTCTTTTGAGCTTACCAATGCCCCAACATCCTTTATGCATTTGATGCACAATGTGTTCTGGCCTTATCTTGACTTTTTTTCCATTTTGTTCATTGACGATATTCTGGTGTACTCCCGGACTCAGGAGGATCATGGGCAGCACCTGAAGACTATGCTTCAGACTTTGAGAGAAAAGGGGTTGTATGAATTTTTTTTGAAGTGTGAGTTCTGGCTAGACTCAGTGGCAGTCTTGGTTCATGTAGTATCGAGTGATAGGATCAAGGTAGATTCGAAGAATTCGGAAGTGGTACAGAGTTGGCCTAGACCATCATTGGCTACGGAGATCCGTAGTTTTCTTGGTTTGGCGGGGTATTACCGTTGTTTTGTAGAGGGATTATCCTCTATTGCAACACTATGACCAGGCTGACCCAGAAGGGTGCTCCGTTCAGATGGACATAGGAGTGTGAGGAGATCTTTCAGAATCTCAAGACAACTTTGATTACAGCCCCAGTATTGGAATTTCCTACATGTTCGGGGTCTTACACTATATATTATGATGCGTCCGGATTAGTCTTGGCACGGTATTGATGCAGGATGGTAGGGTGATTGCCTACGCGTCCAGACAGTTAAAGGTGTATGAGAAGAACTATCTTGTCCACGACCTTGAGTTAGAAGCTATTGTTCACGCCCTGAAGAATTGGCGCCACTATTTGTACGGTGATCCTTGTGAGATTTACATCAATCATCGGAGTTTGCAACATTTGTTCAAGCAAAAGGATCTTATATTGTGTCAGCGGAGGTGGTTGAAGCTACTTAAGGATTATGCTATCACTATTTTGTACCACTCGAGGAAGGCTAGTGTGGTGGCCGACTTTGAGTCATCGGGCGAAGAGTTTGGGGAGTTTAGCATATCTTCCAGAAGTAGAGAGACCCTTAGCATTGGATGTTCAGGCCCTAGCTAGCCAGTTTTTGAGATTGGATATTTTTGAGCCGAGTCGAGTGTTGGCTTGTGTGGTCTGTCGGTCTTGTCTTTATGACCATATCATGGAGCGTCAGTATGATGACCCCCATATGCTTGTCCTTAAGGACATGGTCCAACATGATGATGTTAAAAAGATCACTATTGGGGATGATTGGGCATTGAGGATACAAGGCAGGCTATGTGTTCCTAATGTAGATGGTTTGCGCGAGTTGATTCTTCAGGAGGCTCATAGCTTGCGGTACTCCATTCATCTGGGTGCCGCGAAGATGTATCAAGAATTGAGGCAGCATTACTGGTGGAGGAGGATGAAGAAGGATACAATGTAGTATGTTTCTCGGTGCCTAAATTGCCAGAAGGTGAAGTATGAGCATCAACGGTCGGGTGGGTTGCTTCAGAAGTTAGAGATTAAGGAGTTGAAATGGGAGCGAATCACTATGCATTTTGTTGTTGGACTCCCACAGACTCAGTGGAGGTTTGATGCGGTTTGGGTGATTGTGGATAGGCTGACCAAGTTAGCTCATTTCATTCTTGTGATGACTACATATTCTTCCAAGCACCTGGCTCGAATCTACATCCGTGAGATCGTCAGGCTTCATGGCGTACCGGTATCTATCATATCTGATCGGGGTACGCAGTTTACATCACGGTTCTGGAGAGCCGTATATCATGAGTTGGGTAGTAGAGTGGAGCTGAGCACGACATTTCACCCTCAAACGAACGAACAACCCGAGCACACTATTCAAATATTAGAGTATATGCTCTGTGCGTGTGCGATGGAGTTTGAAGGGTAATGGGATCAGTTTTTTCCACTTGCGGAGTTTTCCTACAACAACAATTATCAGTCGAGCATCCAGATGGCACCGTATGAGGCTTTGTATGGTAGGCGGTGTCGGTCCCCAGTGGGTTGGAGCCAGGCGAGGCCAGATTATTGGGTACAGACTTGGTCCAGGATGCCCTGGATAAGGTGAAGGTGATTCAGGATCGACTTCGCACAACCCAATCCAAGAAGAAGAGTTATGCGGACCGAAAGGTTCGCGATATGGAATTCATGGTTGGAGAGCGGGTCATGCTCTAGGTATCACCTATGAAGGGTGTTATGAGGTTCGGGAAGAAGGGAAAGCTGAGCCCAAGGTACATTGGTCCTTTTGAGGTGTTGCGGCGTGTTGGGGAGGGGGGTTTCTTATGAGATAGCCTTACCTCCCAGCCTAGAAGGAGTTCATCCAGTATTCCACGTTTCTATTCTTTGGAAGTATCACAGTGATCCGGCTCATGTATTGTATTTCAACTCAGTCCAGTTGGACAAGGATCTATCTTATGTTAAGGAGCCAGTGGCGGTTTTGGATAGGCAGGTCAGAAAACTAAGGTCAAATAACATTGCTTTAGTAAAGGTTCATTGGAGGGGTCAGCCGGTAGTGGAGGCGACTTAGGAGACCGAGCATGATATGCGTAACCGTTATCCTCATATTTTCACATCTTCGGGTATGTCTCTATACTCGTTCGAACACGAACGATTATTTTAAGAGAGGGAGGATGTGACGACCCGCCCGGTCGTGTTGAAAGTTATAGCCCTGACCCCCTATTAACTGCTTTCCCCGTATCTATTTATGCTATTTCTGCTTTTGGTTTTTGGACTCTTAGTCCCTAAACGGGAGCTAAAGCCTTAAGATTTGGACCATAGTTGGAAATATGTGAAGACGACTATGGAATGGAGTTCTGTCGGTTCTGTTAGCTCCGTTAGGTGATTTTGGACTTAGGGGCGGTACAGATGGTGTTTTAGAGGTGTGTAGCTCATTTAGGCTTGAAATGGCGAAAGTCAAAGTTTTCGAGATTTTGACAATTAGTGTAATTTTTTATATCAGGGTCGAATTCCAATTCCGGTAGTTGGAATAGGTCTGTTGAATATGACATGTTTTCAAAATTTGGGGTCAATCGCACGTGGTTTGATAGGCTTCGGCATCAGTTGTCGAATTTGGAAGTTTCAAGTACTTTAAGTTTGAATTAGAGGATGATTCATGGTTTTAGTGTTGTTTGATGTGGTTTGAGGGCTTGACTAAGTTCCTATGGTGTTTTAGGATTGATTGGTATGTTTGGTTGAGGTCTCGAAGGCCTCGGGTGTGTTTCAGATGCTTAATGGAAGGAAAATTGGATTTGTGCAATTTCTGAAGTTTGCTGGTTTCTGGTGTTTTGCACCTGCGGTGGGGAGACTGCAGGTGCAGACTCGCACATGTGGAGTGAAGGACGTAGGTGCACTTTTGGTCATGAGATCCTGCGAGCACAAGTACGAGATGAGGACCGCATCTGCGCATCCGCAGATGCAGTGTGGTGGTCGTAGAAGTGGAATTTGGGAGGAAGTTGAGGTGGCCAAGGTTCCGTAGAAGCGGCCGATTGAGCGTAGAAGCGCGTCCGCAGATGCGGATTGTAGTGCGCAGGTACGATGCTTGGGATTTTAATGAAACTCTGCAGGTGCGGAGTCTTAGTCGCAGAAGCGACACCACAGAAGCGAGAATTTGACTGCAGGTGCGGTTTGACTAGCAGAAAAAGAGCTAAGTGCAAGGGTTTGATTTCATTCTTCATTTTTGTACTTGAGAACTCGGAATTTGGCGATTTTTTGAGGGATTTTCAGAGGAAGCTTTGGGGTAATGATTCCTAACTCGTTTTTGGTTGTATTTCATTAATCTATAGTTATTTTCTTTATTAAATAAAGAAAATTGGGTGAGAAAGTTGGGAAAATGGGGGAAAAGTTCTTCAACTGAATTTCTGAGTTTTGATTGGGATTTAGACATCAGATTTGAATAATTTTGGTACGATTGAATGTGTGTTCATATTTGGTGACTTTTACTCGATTCCGAGACGTGGACTCGGGGAGGCTTTTTTGGACGATTTTCCAATTTCTTGTTTTAGCTTTGATTTCAGTAGCTAAATTAGTTCCTTGTAGTTATATTTATGTTATTTAATTGATTTTGGCTAGATTTGGTCCATTTAGAGTCGGATTTTCGTGGAAAGAGCATTATTACAGATTGACTGAACTTGGTTCGAGGTAAGTGACTTGCCTAACCTTGTGTGGGGAAACCCCCCCTTAGGATTTGGTACTGTTTTGATATATGAGCGCCGTGTACGTGAGGTGAAAAGTACGTACACATGCTAATTGTTGTAAAAAATGATTTCTGCTAAGTAATAACCTTTTTTCCTTCTTATTCGAGCCATATCAACATGTGTAGTATCCTTTTATATTAGAATAGCATGCCTACTTGCTTAATTGTTTATCTAAACTCCATGAAGTATGTTTAGTGAATTTTCCTCTTTTCCTTGACTTATACTTAGTCTAAATTGTAGAATTTCGTGTTGTAGCTGTTGAATTTTATTGTTCAAGCTGTGTATTTACTTTGAGACTACGGATCGGTAATCCGGGGATATCCTCCCTATTTTGTGTATTTACTTTTGGGACTACGGAATGGTACTCCGGGAGATCCCCCTGCATATTTACATTGGGACTACGGAACGGTATTCCAGGAGATCCCCCTGTCCGGCATATTTACTTTGGGACTACTGAACGGTATTCCGGGAGATCCCCATATCTTGCATATTTACTTTGGGACTACGGAATGGTGTTCCGGGAGATCCCCCTGCACATTTACATTTGGGACTACGATCCCCTGTTATTAATTCTGTGTACTGAGCTGTTACCTTCTATGATTTCCTTCTTGTTAAATTTCAGTCTTTATTTTACTGCGATATTTCATTCTGCCTTGCTTCATAATTATATACCAGTAGGGCCCTGACCTGACCTCGTCATTACTCGATCGAGGTTAAGCTTGGCACTTATTGGGTACCATTGTGGTATACTCACGCACTTTCCTACACATGTTTCTCGTGGGCAAATCCAGGTTCTTCCTTCCAGCCTCGTCCTTAGTTGCAGCTGTTATCGGAGACTTCAAGGTACATCTATCCGCGCCCGCATATCTTCGGAGTCCCCCTCTATCCCCCTCTGTTCATTCTCCTCTTATTTTTGTAGATAGTGATGTATAGAACAATTAGAACTTTGTAGAAGCTTGTGACTTACGGTGTTCTGCATCTTGGGAGTGTTATGTATATTTTGAGAGTGACTATTGTATATACCGAGCGACATTTCAGTTGCTTATCTATATTATTTGTTGCTGTTAGTTGTTAAATTCCATATTTTCATTTCATTTCCGCGAGTGTTAGGCTTACCTAGTCGTAGAGACTAGGTGCCGTCACGACGATTCACGGAGGGAGAATTGGGTCGTGACATATGCCCACTCGTATAACCAAGTTCGGCACCTACTGCTATAACGTAATGTCTTCCGGATTAAAGAACGCCGGTGCCACATACCAACGCCTAGTAAATCGGATGTTTGAAGAACAAATAGGATTTATAAATAGAAGTTTATATTGACGATATGTTGGTCAAGTCCCTGCGAGTAGAGGACCATTTAAAGTATTTGCAGGAAACCTTCGACATATTAAGGAAGTACAACATGAAGCTAAACCCGGAGAAGTGTGCATTTGGGGTCAGTTTGGGAAAGTTTCTCGAGTTAATGGTATCTAATCGAGGAATAGATATCATCCCCAACAAAATAAAGACCATAGAGGACATCACCGTAGTCGACAACGTCAAGGCAGTTCAAAGACTAACCAGGTGGATAGCCGTGTTTGGCCGGTTCATCTCGAGATTGTCAGGTAAGAGCCATTGGTTCTTCTCACTATTGAAAAAGAAGAACAATTTTTCATGGACTTCGGAATGCCAACACGCTTTGGAAGAACTCAAGCAATATCTATCGAGCCCCCCTTTGCTGCACACTCTGAAGGCAGATGAACACTTGTTCCTCTACTTGGCGGTTTCCAAGGTGGCTGTAAGTGGTGTCCTGGTCCGGGAGGAATAAGTACACAATTTACTATTTATTATATTAGTATAACCCTAGACGATGCCGAAACAAGGTATCCATACCTACAAAAGTTATCACTCACCATACTAAGCACTTCCAGATACTAAAATCGTACTTCATGTGTCGTAAACTCTTATCCACTAAGGAATGTCATGCATAATCCCGAGCTCTCGGGCCGGTTCGCCAAACGGGCCGCAGAGATCAGCGGGTACGATATCGAGTACATACCCCGAACTGCTATAAAGTCTCAAATTTTGGCGGACTTTGTGGTGACTTTACACCAGCCTTGATAGCCGAGGTTGAAAGGGAATTGCTTCTCACTTCGGGGGATAATTAGGGGATCTGGACCCTATTCATGAATGGTGCCTCCAATGTGAAAGGGTCTAGGATCGATATCGTGTTAAAATCACCTGCGAGATAACATAATTAGACAGTCCATTAGAATTGTAAAATTGACTAACAATGAAGCCGAGTATGAAGTATGATTGCAGGTCTAGAACTAGCTAAGAGCCTCGGGGCTGAAGTGATCGAAGCCAAATGTGAATCCGTCATCATCATACATAAAGTCAACGGAAAATTCGAAGTAAAATAGAAATGGATGTGGAGGTACATGGACAAATTGCAGGCGACCCAATACTAATTCAAGGAATGGACTCTGCAGCACGTACCTCAGGATCAAAATAGTGAGGCTGATGCACTGGCCAACTTGGGATCGTCTATCGACTCTGATGAATTCGACATGAGAGCAGTGGTGCAGCTGATGAACTCGATGGTAGAAGAAGGTCACACCGAAGTAAACTCGACAAGTTTGACTTGGGATTGGAGAAACAAATACATAGACTACCTAAAGATATGAAAATTGCCATCGGATCCCAAGGAATGGAAAGCCCTGCGCAGCAAAGCTACCAGGTTTAGCTTAGTCGAGGGGAAATTGTTCAGAAGGTCCTTCTTTGTCCCACTAGCTAGGTACTTAGTTTTGGGGGAGACCAAATATTCCATGAGAGAGGTCCATAAGGGCACTTATGGGAACCATTCGGGGTCAAAATCCCTGGTTCAGAAGCTAATCAGAGTTGACTACTACTAGAATGAAATGGAGAATGATGCAAAAGACTTCATACGGAAATTCAACGAGTGTCAAAGACACACCCTGATGATCCATCAACCGGGAGTGATGCTGCACCCGGTCCTGTCGCCATGGCCGTTTATGAAGTGGGGAAAGGATATCGCCTACCGCCTACCATGGACCCCTGGTAAGGTCTAATACATAATACTCATGACCAATTATTTTCCAAATGGGTCGAGGCTCAGGCGTTCTATAAGGTCCGAGAGAAAGAAGTCATCGACTTCATCTGCGATCACATAATATGTCGATTTGGGATTCCAGCCGAGATCGTTTGCGACAACGAAAACCAATTCATCGGCATCAAGGTAAGTAAGTTTTTCAAAGACAACAAAATCAAGAAGATATTATCAAAGCCGTACCACCCTAGTGGGAACGAACAAGTGGAATCGATGAACAAAGCTATACTCCAAAACTTGAAAAAGAGATTGACAGATTCGAAAGGAAAGTGGAAGGAAATCTTGCCTGAAGTCTTGTGGGCATACCATAGAACTTCGAAGTCGAGTATCGGAGCGACCCTTTTCTCTCTATTCTACGGAGCGGAAGCCTTAATACCAGTTGAGGTAGGGGAACCGAGCCTCAGGTTCCAGTATGCCACCAAAATGTCAAACTACGAAGCCATGACCACGAGCCTGGAATTATTAGACGAATGGAAGGAAGCCGCCCTGGTCCGTTTGGTTTCCAGAAGCAGCGAGTAGGAAGGTACTACAACTGAAGAGCCAACCTTCGTCATTTTCAAGTCGGGAACTTGGTGTTGAGAAAAACAATGCTACATACCAGGAACCCAAACGATGGGAAACTGGGCCCGAATTGGGAAGGAAAGTGTAGAGTTGCTGGAATAACAGAGAAATGTTCATTTAAACTCGAGTCGGGAAACATTGTACAACTATAGAACAACTTCAACGTGACACACTTAAAGCGGTACTACTATTAAGATACGAGCTCAATTAACTTTTTAATTTTGTTATATTACAGACTAACTTATGCATGTACTCAATCGAGAGCAATGCGACTATTAGGTCTGAAAGCACGTGTTTCACTCTTTTTCCGTTGAACCTTTTTTTTATCGAAGTGTGTTTTTTGGGAAGATTTTTAATGAGGCAACAATAAAATGTGCTACCTTAGTTTCGAAGGTCGACCTTAAACTGAAGTTGTTGATCGTTTGCACCGAACCAACACTATTCGAGCCCTCACAAGTTCGGCCTCGATTACTAGGGTCTGTTACCCCTAGGTTAAGATCTTTAGAAGGTGAAATCGCTTGATATTAAATCCAAGGCTTGGTAGTTAGGATTCATTGTGAGGGTCAAACGGTCAAATGAACTGTACCCATGTATCCCACTTTAGCCATGACACAAGGCTTATGCACCTCCGATTATGTACTCCACATACAAAACAGTGAAATAAATCTTTGTTTTCTTTATATATCTACGCATTTCACTTCGTCGAGGCTTCAAATCCTAAATCCTAAAGTCCACCGGCTATCCTGACTCGGGGATTTTTGTCTGATAGGAAATCAGATGGCCCGGGCTATCGAATCCCGGAGGCAACAAGCCTATTAGGCAGGACCCGATCACAAAAGTCTACGGCCGCCCTAAAATGGCTCAGAGACGTCCGAAGTCCATACTCAGAAAGTAAGACCCTTACTATAGTTAATACCTATTAAAGGGTTATCCTCGGCAAAACATCGTCGCACATGACTTGAACACTTAAGTATCTTAAAATGTCTTCTATTTTTTTTTATCAAAAATTCAAAGCCACGAGCAACCCGTAGTTACCATTGAAACCGATCCCTATTCGGAATTTCGAAGAATGGTTGCTTCTGCGTTTGATTCTACGCTAAGGCATCAGGGACAATACAAAAATAATAATAGAAAAACAAATGCTGAAAAGTAAAAACATGATGTTGAAAAATGGGAAATTTTATATACATATATCAAAACATATTTACAAAGGCGCGATAAAATGGCCTCTAAATAAATAAGAAAGAAAATTCACAAAAAAGAAACAAAAAAGAACTAAGTCATCTACGCGTGATCTTCACCGGAGCTCGACTCAACACCAGTACCTTCAGAACCTTTGCAACCTTTGGGACCTTCAGGTTCTTAAATTTCCTTGCCTAGGCCTCAAGCCTCTTGGCTTCTTCAATCTCAGCCGAAAGATCGAATCCCCGGGCGTGAACCTCCTCGAGGGTCTCCCTCCGTGACAACCGCTTCACATACTTGGTCTTTGTTCTTAAGCGGGCCTCAAATATCTCCACATCAGTGTTATACTAGGCCAACATTTCCTCAACTTCGAAGGAATCAATCGAGGTTTCCTCCAATTTGGACTTCAGCAAAGTATATTTCCAGCCAAGGGCATCCCGTTCTGAGGCGACTGAATCCAACAATGCCCGGAGTTAGTCATTTAGCTGAGACCACTTGTCGGCCTTGTCCTTTTCCACACGGAGTTGGTCCTTGACCGATGGTAGCTCTTCCTTGGTAGCCTCTTTTTTCAAAGCTATTAGGTCCATCCTGCTCCGCAGCGCTTCAACCGTGGCTTTGACCTCGTTCATCTCGGCACAAAGCTGGTCAATTAAGTCTATATTCTCTTGGACCTGCGAGGTTGTGTCATTAGTCGATACGCATAACCTCTCATTTTTAACCTCAAAAATCCTTACCTTCTTGGCCAGTTTGGCATGCTCCCATTTCACGGACAAGGCCTCCTTTTATGCCTTTTCCAGCCCGGCTCGGAGAATTGTAAGATCTCTGAAAGCCTCGTCTTCTTGTTTACTGAGAACCTTATACATGTCCTTTTGCTGGACTTGATCTTTGATCTGAAATCTAGCTGGCTGAATTCCTTTCAACAATGAAGAAAGATTTCAAGGTGGAGCACCAAAGCCTGAAAAGAAAAATGACAAGATCGTAAGAGCGTGCCGAAACTAAGCAAGATTCGCAAAGGGAACAAGGAGTAGACATCCTACACGGTTCAGCACCTGTTGTGCCTCATTGAAAAGGCTCGATGTGCCCCCTTCATTCATCTTTGCCTGGTCCTCCTCGGTCACCAGGCAACGGAGATACCTGGCCACACCCACCAGAACGGACAACACCCGGGCGTCTGCCGGGGTAATAAGCACGACCATTCTTTTACGGTTGGGATTCACATTCGAAGTAGTGAATTGCCTAACTATCTTCGGGCTCGAGCTCGGCTCGCCCGCTCCCGATGGCACATCCTTTTTTGGGACCTATAGGTGACTAAGCCTGGAATAATCCTCAAATGCACTCATGTCCATGCCATCAAAAAACATGTTGAGGGGATCATCTGCGCCCCGTGCCGTTTCATTTGATTTATTTTTATTACCATGAGCTTCATCGAATATAGACTCTGTGTGAGACGGTGTCTCCGTGATGTCGATGACACCGGCTACTTCCTTCGGGATAGGGGCAGTTTCTCGGGAGGTCGTGGCCTCTGATTTTCTTCTAGCTCCTGAGATAGAGGGGGATCGGCCTCTCGTCCACCTTCTCCAGTTTCTGACTATTCTCCTTCATCGATGGTCGAACCATGAGCGACAAAATCCAGATCATTGTCCTCAAGGTAATCCCTGAGCCGGAAGAGGGAATCGGGATCCGGTACTCTGGCTTTGGTACTCTTTTTATTTCTTTTTCGGACTCGGACAACTGCTGTCTTCTTCTTGACCTCAACGTCTGGAGAACTAGAGGATTTCCTTTTTTCTTTATTTTTATCCTGCTTTGTAGCAGCTCGGGGATGTCCCGAAGCGGAGGGTTCGGCGAGCTAGGACGGGACCTTGTCCTCATCCAATGGTCGAAGCTCAGTGGTCTTGAGCAAACCAGTGAAAGGGAGAAAGACTTAGCAAATATAAAAGTTAAGTATGGAAATGTGATTATTCGGGAGGAAGACTCACAATGGGAATTAGCCTCCCACTTGCCCTTCAAAATCTTGCGCCAATCGCGCTCGAAGTAAGACATTTGTTTGCAGATCCCCTCGATGCACTCCTTCAAGCGGGGCACTGTATTGGAAACTTGGGTGACCATAGCACAACGATAGACACATGCGATTAGAAAAAGAATAAAAGGAAGTACCAAGTACTCAGGAAGGAGAAGAATTATGGGATGAGTTCCACTTTTAAGGGAATTCTAGAAATTCAGGGGGAATGAGGTCTTCAGTTTTCATCCGAACGAACCTCCCCTGCCAACCTCAATCTTAATCTTCATTGATGCTAGAATGGATCTTTTCTAGCTTGACGAACGAATTGATCAACTCTCCTTGGAAGACTCGGGAGCTGTAGATGCGAAGCAGGTGGCCGAGGGTGAACGTAGGTGCTTCTGTGTTGTTGACGAAGTGGCAGAGCAGGATTATGATCCTCCAAAAAGATGGGTGAATCTGCTAGAGGCAGACCTTGTACCTTTTGCAAAAGCCGAGAATTATAGGGTCCACCAGAGCTAGCATAATGGGGTAAGTGTAAACACTTATATACCCCTCCACATGTCTTTGTTGGGCCCGAAGACGACATTTCCTTTCCATACTTAGTTGTAGTCCATCAAAATTGTGGGGAGTGTGTTCTCAGTAACAGAGCACATGTGCTTCCATGCTCTCTCGCCTCGGTCCTATTGACTGGAGGCCTTCTCAAATTTGAAGCTGTTTTCAATGGAACAGTCCTTGGGGACAAAGCTCTTCAAAGGAGCCTCTGGGCCACCTCAGGAACGATCATCTCGACATCCGTGGCCAGCTTGGAAGTTGAAGGGGCGGTGTATTGAGGCACAAATTTGGAAGCTTTTGCCATCGAATTATGGAAAATATGAAGGTTTGAAGGTAAAGATGAAGATTTGAAGATAATGATGAAGATTTGAAGATGAGGATGCAGGTAAAAAGGTCTGACTTGAAGATTTAAGTGAGTGTGAAGATTTGAAGATGAAGATATGAAAATATAAAAAGCAATTTATGAAGACTTCAAGGGGTCAGAGTTATGTGACCAATTCGAAGGTAAATGAAGGAGATCTAAAATCGGAAAGTAAGAAAATGACAAAAGGGGCCGGAGCTTTTATAGAGGAAGGGTAATAAATGCATAACATTTCGCATTTGAGGACAGTCAACTGGCAGCTGGCACGTGTCAGAAGTCAGAACGACGTGACTGACGGGATATTTCGCTGACCCCTCAACTCAGCTGTAGCGTACGGAAAAAGGAATGAGGGTTAATTTATCTTTTCCCATCGCTTTGATAAATCTACTCTCCGAAAAATGAGGGGACTATCTGTGTACTGGATAAATTGGGGGCAAAGTTTCACCCGACTCCTCGATGAGAGAAGGAAGAGGAAGCATGGCTCGATGTGATTATAATCGAGGCCAGGAGCCCCTCGTGTTGTGACTCAAGAGGAATGGATGATGTATCTAAAATCGGACACGCAAAACAACGTACCTGGACCAAGTATAATTTTTGAACCTCGGGAGACGTGGTGAATGGTTATGCATAACGGTTAGGGGGCCGTAATATTCGCCCTCAACCGAATATTACGGTGCGAATCCCATTTAATATCAACTGTAGATCAACATTTACCGGAAAAAGAAGATGTTTACCTTTTATAGACTTGTACTAGGACTAAAATTCTCCTACCATATAAAGGGGAAGGTTTTCTTTATTCTGAGACATTGTAACACGTAAAAGTTTACTCTTGTTTTCTAGCTATTCTTCAAGGCATTATTCATTTATTCTTTTCTTCACTCGCAACCAAGCTTGTATCAAGTGTCTAATCGAGTGCGAATTCCACAGTTCAATCTAAGATCTGACTTGGTCATTACATTGAGATTGGTTTGATCATTTATTTTATCCTTAACTTATTTACATGTTGCTCTTAATTATTTCTATTGAATTAAACCACGTATCCTTAAAATCGCGTACAAATTTAATTGTTACTCATTTTGGGGCAAACAGTAATAAATTAGAAGGTGAATATCCAATGTCTTTTTGGGTCTTTTTTTTACCTTCGTCTTAATTTTTTTTAGCTTTTATCCACCTGTTATGGTGCTAAAAAATGGACAAACTCATACCAACATGTGAGACTTGACACCCTCGCATGATAATTAAGAATTTGGACCTAATTCAACATCAAACTAAACTAACTTAATAAGAAAGTGAATCTTTTGTTAATTACTGTATTTTAAAACATAAATAAAATAGAAACAGAAGCACAACTTTAGTATTCCGAACCCCACGATAAGTTATTTGTGTTCTTAAGAAATTTAATTCTCTTACATTATTTGAGGTGTTAGGATTATTTTCTCGTAGGATAGAACGTCCCTTTGTTGGAATTGCGATGCAGTAAACTAGGACATGCACAAATCACACAACCCAAACTCTTTATATATATATATATATATATATATATATATACTTAGAAATATGCCGGAGAGTTGGAAAATTCGGTGGCGATATATAAGGCCAAACCTTTGTATTTAAAGCCAACGAATGGATGAGATGAAAAAGTGATATTCAAACTAGGTATCTTTTATTAAAAAAATCCAAAAGAAAAACACTTGACTTGTATTTGCAACTGTGAAGGAAATTAAATTTCCTCAATCAGCAATAATTAACTTTTCCCTAATGAAGGATTAGTTAGAACGTCAAAATGGAAACGAGCTCCGAATTACTCGTATGGAAAGGCATATTTTGCATGTGGAAATATGTAGAAATTTTATAAACTGTCACCAAAATAGGCAAAGATACTTATGAAAAGGAAAGGATCTTGTTGGGGTCATGAAGAAAATCACTCACCATACCTGATAGGAAAACATTCGACAAGTTACATTTGCTTGGGATGGATAGGAAGCTGAATTTGAAAAGTAATAAGCAAATCATTAAAAAAAATAAAAAGATGCTTATTAGGAGGAGGTGAAATGTCACGACCCCAAATTCACTAATCGTGATGACACCTAACTCAACCCTCTAGGTAAGCCAACCAATAATTATCCAAGTTCAATTATATTAACAAGGCAATTAAATGAAAGTAATTTACTGAATTTATACATTTCCCAAGGACTGGTAGTACAAATCATGAGCTTATAAGAATAGAGTTTACAAAAACTGAAATGAAATAAATACATGGTCTGTTTGAAAAGTACATAAACAAAGTTTCATAATCTAAGGCTACCCCGAACAAAAGAGGCAGATTTATCAAGGAAGCATGTGCATCTTCAAATCCAGCAACCATCGAACACAACAACAACAACAGCCAACGTTTGCATGCAATGTGCAGAAGTGTAGTATCAGTACAACCAACCCCATGTATTGAGTAAATAACAAACCTAACGTTAGGTTGAAAACAATGATGAGCTAATACAAAGTCGGGTCCAATACCAATATTCTAAAAACAGTTTATAACAGAATAATACAAGAAATAAGAGAGGTATCTCAGAGGTAAGATGCTCAGCTCATTCGTAGTTCTAGAAAAAAGGCATGCTTTTCAAATATCTTAGTGAAAACTTGAATCTTTTGCTGAAAATGCCAAAATAACAGATAAGTTCGAAAACTTTAGTTTTTTCCAAAATCCTTTCAACAATAAGTAAAAAGTTTCTTTTCTTTTCCAAAAAACAAGTGCAAAACACTTCTCTATACCCACATATCAATATGTGTAAAAGTCACGAATGACGTGATGCTATATAGCATGAGGGAAAAATGCATCTCTATGCCTGTATGTCATGTGTACATGAAAATGCCATGTATCTCAAAGATGAGTCATGTACTCACACTCTCAGAGTACTCAATCTCATTGTCTCACATCCTCTCTCACTGTGAACAATGCCTAGAACACTCAAAACACTCAGCGTTGTACAATAACTGGTGCGACGTGTAGCCCGACCCACATATATATAGTCGATTGCGCTCACTGGGGGTGTACAGACTCCGGAGGGGCTCCTTCAGCCCGAACGCTATATTGCTGCGGCGTGCAACCCGATCCAATACTGTTGCAGTATGCAGCTCGATCCAATAAAATATAATCTATATATTGCTGCGGCGTGTAGCCCAACCCATAAGATAAATATATAAGATGTTGTGGCATGCATCCCGATCCCAAAATGTCACTCTCACTCAAGCCCTCGGCCTCACTCAATCATCACTCTCTCCAGTCTCGCTCAGGGCTCACAATGTCATAAAAACTAGCCCGACAATAATGATATGATGTATCAATAACAACAACTGAGGCTGAGATATGATATGAATGCATGAATATGACTGAGTACGAAATATCAATAAAATTAGTGAGATGATAGCAAGAAACGACCATTGTGGGCCCTAACAACATCAACATGAAGCATAATTATGATATTTAGTATGATTGACAACTCATTTAATTTATCGCATGGTGAAAACACAGATATTAACAAAACAGGACTACTATACAGTGTCATGGAACAATAGAGTCCCAATTTACATGGTGCACGCCCACACTCCCGTCACCTAGCATGTGCGTCACCTTAATACCAATCACATAATACGTGTTACGGGGTTTCATACCCTCAGCACTAAGTTTAGAAGAGTTACTTACCTCGAACAAGCTAAATTTCAATACTGAGTAAGCCAAGCGATGCTCCAAGAATTCCATCACGCGCGTAGCGACCTTTGAACGACTCAAAACTAGCCAAAAGCAACTCAAATACATCAAATAAAGCCCAAGAAAATAATTCCAAATGATAACGATCGAATCCTAACTCAAATCCCAATTCCGTCCGAAAATCACACCCGGGCCCCCACCTCGAAACTCGACAAAACTCACAAAATTCGAGTCCAACCATACTAGTTTCACTTAAATCTGACTCCAAATTGGTGTTCAAAACTCAAAAATTCATATTATAAAACTTTAGTCCAAAACCCCCAATTTTAATCTCAAAATACTAATTAAATGATGAAAACAATGATATATTCATGTATATTAACCAAATATGAGTTAGAATCACTTACTCCGATGAATTTCTTGAAAACGCTTAAAAAATTATCACAAATCGAGCTCCCAAAGTTCAAAATGTGAAATAATACCCTAAATCTCGTTTATATAGTACACCCTCTGAACTCCCAATGTGCAGTCCGTACAATTCCAAATACGGCCGCACATCCCAGCTCATGTGGGCGCACAAAAATGGTGCGGCCGCATCCTTTTGGTGACTGCACTGATAGGCCTTAGTCTTTTGGCCATAACTTTCTCTACAGATGTCTAAATGATAACTTCTTTACATTTCTGGAAACCTAGACACGAAGGGATACAACTTTTGTTTTTGAATCATCTCAAAATTCCTTGTGGATCAAAATATATAAGCTTCCGAACACGGACGAGCAAATATGCAGAACTATCTGATGTGCGGTCGCACATAAAATTGTGCGGTACGCACTCCTCCTCTAAGGTCCGCATTTTTCTGCTGTGGTTCACACTCTTATGTGCGGTCCGCACCTATCCTTCACCTCAGCACTCCAAAACGTGCGGTCCGCACTTCCAAAAGTGCTAGAACAATATCAGAGTGCCGAAATGCCCGGACTCGCTCAAAACTCACCCCCAAACACACCTGAGGCCCACGGGACCTCAACTAAAGGTACCATCAAGTCCTAAAACATCATATAAACTTAGTCGAGCCCTCAAATCACATCAAACAACAACTAAAAAACATGAATCGCATACCAATTCAAGTTTAATGAACTTGAAACCTCAAATTTCTACAACTGATGCTGAAACCCATCAAATCACGTCTGATTTATCTGAAATTTTGCACACAAGTCACATTTGACATTACAGACCTGCGCCAACTTCCGGAATTGGAATCTGACCACGATATCAAAAAGTCCACTCCCGGTCAAACTTTCCAAAATTTCAACTTACGCAATTTCAAGTCAAATTCTACTACGAACCTCCAAATCGCAATCTAGTCGAGCTCCTAAGTCCAAAATTACCCAACGGAGCTAACAGAACCATTAGAAATACAATCTGAGGTCAAATACTAAAAGTCAAACTTGGTCAAACCTTTCCAATTTAGAGCTTTTAGCTAAGGATCATTCTTCCAAATCAATTCCGAATAAATCCTGAAAACCAAAAATGACGATTCACAAAAGTTATGATACTTCGTACGGAGATACTCATACCCTCAAACAACCGAGAGAAATACAAATGCTCAAAACGACCGGTCGTCGTTACATGTAAAAGAAAAAAATGATTATAGTTTAGCTTTAAGGGGAGGGGGCAAGGAAACGGGTGTGGCCAACCTTGAGATTAAGAAATTATTAGTGAGTAAAGACAATGAGTATTTGTCATACTAGGGCATGGATGGTCATAGTACGTTAGAGACAAATCCAAAATTTAAATTTTAGGGCTCGGTCATCCTAACTCATCGTACTTTTATAATTATGTATTTATATTTAGTATTTAATAATTTTGATAATTTTTTTACATATATATATATTTGAACTATGTGACAAAATTATTGGATTCGATTGACCCAGCAGTAACCAAGGCGACATCCATCACGGTTGATGACATGTCTCTATCACAAGCTCTTTTAATATTAGCCTTACTGCTTTTAATAGTAATTAATCTACTTTATTATAATATTAATAGTAGTAGTTGTAAATAAACGATCACATATATTGGTCAATCTCACATCACACCTGTCAAAATTCTTCACATGGACCCTTATATATTTCCATCATTAGAAGTCTAATCCCTGTAGCATGTTACTCATTCTAGACCCTATTCTTTTTTTAGAAACCTACTATTTTAATATAGGTAGGGTTCACAACGAATTCCACTTATACCCATATATGCTTAAAGTGGAATATACAACACATGAAATTATGATCTTTCTATTTATAGTGGAGATGTTGGGACACTATTGATTATGATAATATAAAAATATGGTCCTAGGGGACTTTCCAAAGCACTAGACTGTTTCAGTCAGGACAAGTACAAATTAAACGTCCGATTTAAAGAGAATATTAACTTGTTGCATGAGAAACGTGAACATATCCCAATATTGAATGGCACCAAAGGTTGGTAAGGTTTGAATAAATTGATGGTTTTATTGATTAAAGACTGAACTGACAGTTTATTAATTCAGCTAAATTCCCCCATTACAATTATTACTCACGAAATGCATTGATGCAACACCCTCTTTCCTGGTTCTCATGAATATAATGCTACTCGTAAAGATACCTATGTTAGCAAAGGAATAATCAGTCCACCAATATTTTGAATGTTTTAACACAAATTTCACTAGAAAAGTGTAACAAATTGCAATATCCAATAAGAAAAAAAACATGCACCACAATCTCTAGTAGGTGTCTAAATCTACGGATGACATCCTTTGTTTATTCTTTGAACGAATATCAAATCGAGGGGTGTAGATTATCTTGATCTTGAATTTGATGGACATTGTTTTGATTCAACAGATTGATTCAGGATTTGTTGTGTGTTGACAATGGTAATCGTCTCCAAGAGGATTCTAGTGACTAGGGTTGTTGATCGATATACACGAGAAGGCTTTAAGCATTAGTAAAACCACTTAGTGGACAAGCCACATGTTTTGATCAAGGAAGCTACACGTTTTAATCACATCCGTCCATCTTGTATCTTGAAGCTTATTGTTATTTATGTTTATTTTGCTTAGTTGTCACATTTGGTTAGTTAGGTGTTATTTTGTATATATACATTGTAGTATATAGGGATTAAAAAACATAACATAAAAGAATTTACCTTTACATCAAATATTTTCTCTCTAGATTTTATATAGTATCAGAGCATGTGCTCTGAAACTTCCAGATCATGATCTTAGCATTGATTTTGTTATTTTTTTCGATGTGTGGAATTAATTCCGATCTCAAAAATTGTTTAAGTTGTTGATTCTTTGCTGCAACTGTGGATAAAATTTACATCTTCATCCTTTTTACTTGCATCCTTCTTATTCACCAAGTAATACCATGTGAAGAATATCAATTCTCAGCTCATGGCTTACAATCTCTGTGAGCCCTATCACATGCAGATCGAGAAGGAGTTAGTTTCAGAGAGAAGAGATGAAGCAGTTAGTTGTGCACTGAGTTTTAAAAATTTTCTGAATGAATATTTCAACACTTGTACATGGCTTTATACAAATGTTTCTTAACATAATTACCCAACCTTAAAACTCCTAATTATAGTTATAACTAACTATCTAACTTTAGTTAACACTACTAACTACAGTTACTCTGTTAGTGCTACTAACTATAGTTAATACACCATAGTTACTTAACCAATACCACTGTCAATAGTTCCATGGCAAAATTCATTAAAACGCAATAACCAAGTTTGCGAATAGACGATCAACTTCATCTACAGATATTCAATATTAGGAACTTGAAAGGATTTTTGTGTGCACTCAATTTGGTTAAGACTTTAGTTACCAGTAGAAAGTGATTTTATATAAACATAACATCATATTTCTCCTACATGAAGTGTGTGTTTCATTTAGTCCCGTAAGGAACTGTACTAATTTCGTTCTTTCATCTAGACCTCTATTCTTCTCATCTGCATCATAATCACTATCTACACAAGTACAAATAGTTCTAGCATCGAGCAACTTTATCTCATCCCACACAACCTTGATATTGTTGAAGCAAGTCGTAATGTTATGAGATCCTTGTACAGTTTCCAATAGTTGTTGTTGTTGTAACTCAAATAACTGTGCTATATTTCATTGTCCATACCTTTTCTCAAGATGATTCCATTACTTGGTGATCTATTTTCGTTTACCCCTTTAAGCCTATGTGATATAATCATTCTTATCTCAGAAGAGAAGTATGCATTGTCCAGCATCCTTTGAATGCATAACACAAGATCTAATTTGAGTTGTAAGAGAATTTAACAACCACGCAAACATCATGTAGTTACATCGAACCCGAAAATTGTAATGATTTGCCGTTTGAGCTGGTTTCACTAGAGATCCATCAATAAAACCTAGTTTATTTTTTGCAGGACATCCAGAAAAGCCATCCCATTCAAGAAGCCGAGATTAACACTGATTTCTTCCGGGAATAATATCTAGTCCCATAAATGTATTGAAAACAAGTGTCATGTTGATACCCAATTTTCCCTCAAATTATTTTTAAACTTGTATATATACTTTCAAAATCACTCCTTACAGTAACTGATATTTTCTCACAGTTTTTCGTATTTTTATCAAATTATTTTACTGTTTATTTAACACTTTATATTTCATAATTATTCATATATGATATAATTTCAAATCATTTTTTTCCAACATGTTAATTATATCCTATTTAATTCCCTTAGAATTTTATTATTTCACAAATTAGCCAATATTGGCATCATTTAGTTAATTTCAATAATTTTTGCAATTATAGCACAAATGTGCATTTATACAGTTTTAAAATAAGTGAATGATCATTTATAATTTTTATATCTTAGTCAATCGCTTTAATTTCATTTAATTGGTCTCAATTTGTTTTTACACAATTATTAGCTATTTTATTAATTAATTATCTTATTTAATTGGGTATTTAACATTTAGCCCATTTTTATTTAAATTTTAGCCAACCCTTAACCCAACCTCACGTAACCCAAAACTCACTCTCTAACCCAACCCAAGACCCACAAATAACCCGGCCCAACCCCACACTTGATCTGAACCGTTGATCAAATGAGATCAACGGTCCAAATCATTGTTACCATAATTAAACCTAATCACTACCCCCCTCCAACCCCTCATTCTCTCAGACTCACTCTTTCTCTATCTCTCACAGTTATGCTCTAAGTTCTCTCTAGAAGCCTCCTTTGGCTTCTCTTCTCCGATGGAGTCCGGTCATCTTCTCCAACTGGGTCTCTCACCAGAAACCATGGTTCCTCATCGTCTCATGGCTATTTGTCCACTTTGCACCACTCTAGTGATGCTCTGGGGCTCTCAGGCGAACCTGGAGCGGTCCAACTCATCTCCCATGGTCCTATGCCACTTTCCGGCCTCCCCGACCATTTGAGTAAGTTTACAACCTGTTCCGACCTAGGCCGGTGTCGTCTTTGAGGTTTTTCTTACTTCTCTGGGTTCCATGAAACCCTAACCCTATGTCTTTCGATTTATTCTAGATCTACTTTAGATCTATAGTATTTTGAAGATTTTCTATGTTTTTCCTAAAAAACTATCATCTTTAAAACGATCTTTCAATTTTTAAAACTAGGGTTTCACAAACCCCTTTCAAAAACCGATTTCTTTTACTTCTGCTTTCATGTTATTCTATGCTTTTCTCTATTAATACGTTTTGATTCAAATCTTCTTACTGAGAAGCCCCAATTTTTAGGGTTTCAGTCTGTTTTGTTTGCTATGTTTAGCCAATATGTATAGACTCTCTATGTGCTCTATGTTTCTTACTCTAATTCATGGTTAGGTTTCCTGAATCTCTACTACTCCTCTCGCTTAGGGTTTCTCCTAACTCTGCTGCTAATTATCGTTTAATGGGTTTGATTATTGATTTAATAGTTGTTTGTCTGATACTCCTTACTAACTCTGTGTATCTCTTTTCATAGTTGTGATGTTTTCTTCGAACCTATGATTTTGTATGTTCTGTACTGATTTTTCGAATTGTTTCCCTTGATTGTGTGATGCTTTCATTGATTATTCCTGATTCCCTGTGATTTCAATTACAGTCGAGATTCCCTCGACTAATTTTTAGAATTAAACCCATACTTTGTTATTGTGAATATGCTATCAGTGTGTACTTTCCTTAATTACGTGTTTTGAACCTGGTCTTTATTATACACTCCATGCTTTTACTACCCCCCTTATGGTAAGATCACTCTATTTGATTCCTTTCCCTGGTTTAACTCTGATTGGCCCGTTTGAATTTGACTCCCTAATTAAAGGGAGTCCAGACCCTTAATTGACACTGATTGGTTATTATTTCCATAGTTATGTTAGACTAATTATTCCTTACCTTATTTTCTTTACTCGTTTTCAGAATTATAAAGACCCTGCTCTCTCTAGCAAAAAAAAAACCCAATATACACACGAACACGTGTGGTTTAAAAATGTTATCTCTCTTACATAAAAGCTCTCTGCTCTATTACTTCAGGTGTTACTTGCTACTGTTTACGTGTTAGCCGGCTACAAGCCAAGGCTGACTATTGCGTTATTGCTCTTCTTCTCTCCTATTCTGTTGCATCTACACACTACTATTCTGCTGCCCTTCGCATTACTGCTCTTCATTCTGCATTCATTATTACTCCTAACTGGTATGTTTCTAGTTTAAGTTTATAGCATCCAACTCAACATGTTTCTCATGTTTATTTGCCTATGTGATTCCCCTTTTCCTTTAATCTAACATGTCTACTGCTTTCCCTTACATGTTTCCATCATGAATCTGCCTGACTTCCAACACTACGAGCATGCACCCCCTAATACTTAGTTATTATGTAAATCCCAATCCTGGACCTAATATGTGACTCTGTTTGACAACCCTCAATCTGATGTTGTTAGATTCCTGGCATGAACATTCTGTGATAACTAAGCTGTGATTGTTTAAATCATATAGCACTAGCCTAAGGACGATTTGTGTGCAAGTCTGCCTCTACTATGTGACTTATTTGTCCCCCAGTCCCCCTACCCCTGTTTGTGTTTGCTTTCTAAGACATGTATGTTCTGGGTTGCTGATTGTCTTGTTTCTTTCTTCTGCAAACCAGTGTTCATAAAACAAACTCTCATGTTGATTTCTGAAGCTATTTTTCAAAACAGTTATTTCCAAAAGCTACTTTTCAAACTCAACTATTTTCTAAACTATATGCACATCTCACTACTCTTAGCTCTAAGTTCTGCCCCCTTCGTGTGAGCACTGCCTTGGGTACCACTTGAGTACCCATTGAACTCTGACACACAAGGCTGGCATTCCACACTGCACTTACTCCTTCCTAGCTAGGGTACTTGGGTGTGAGCACTGCCTGGGGTCTTCTGAGATCCTTAGGAACTCTGACGCACCTAGGTTACAAAAGGTCATGGCATATGGCATTGTTGGATCTGATGACTTGGGCCTACTATTAGGCCTTCTATAGTGTAACTTCTTAATTTCCTTATTTATGGAGTTTGTGCAAGGTTGGTCTGTAATAATTAATTGTAAAAACGGTTGTGGGCTGGATAGTGAAATGGGCAGGGTTTGTGCATGCTTAGTATAACTATGGGTAGAAACCATGCTATAGGATTTAATTTGTATATGTGTGCAATAGCTACCATGCTTAGGAATACTTGCCATGTATGCATTAGAAAGCATGTTTTAGGCCCACTCTTTGCCATACTCATGCCTCACTTAGAAATCCTGTTCGTAGTTAAATAACTATAAAATGGTTGTTATAATGTTACTGTCTCTGCATCTTCGCGATCACCATGTCTAGAAATCCTGTATTAGGTTAAAAACATTAATCGTCAATATTTACATTAGAGATCATGTTACCCTAGGAATTCATTCTCAGCATGCTCATATTACCTATGGCCAATTCATGTGTTAAGGAAATACTGATATTTGCATTAGAAATCATGTGCTAAGTTTAACAACTTAACTACGCTTCTGTATTTCCTGTTTCGAGTCAAAAGATGTGTTAATAAGCAAATTCCGCCTTAATAATAATAGATTCTGATTTCTGAAAACGTTTGTGTATTTAGAAAAGTGTGTGTAGGTTTGCATCATTCCACACCCTGTATGCATTTAGATATCCTATTTTGTAGGATACTGCATTCACGTTAGTTTAAATACTAATTCCTTTACCATGATTAAGTCTAAACAGGATAACTAGAGTATTTCTTAACCCGCCTAGGCAAGCCTTAGGCATCAAGTTTATTAAAATTGGAAAAACTGTCTCTTTGTATTATTTGGTTAATTACAGATCAGAATTCATAGTCTAGAACTGGTAAAAAGATTTCTTCTAAAACTGAGTAATCAGACTGCCTCATTACTGTATTCTCACTTAGACATCCTGCCTTAGGTTCTAAAATGCAAAGACCTCTATGTGTTTGAGTCGTGCTAGTTATGTGTATCAATTTGTGGAGGAATTCATGAGCCTCATATCTGCTCATGTGTGTCCCCAATACTTGCAGTCCTATATGTTTTATTTTTCGCTTAGAATTTATCCTTTAAATCTAGCGGTTCTGCCTAGTACCTACCCTTTAGGATAGTAGTCCTAACTTCCTCCAGGACTGATAAGATGGGACAAGTAATAGCACGCAATAGAATATATGACCAACATACGCTTTAATTACCTTCACGGGGTGGGAAGGGTAGAATATGGATATGATGACCGGTGCGCTAATACCACGTGTAGCCCCTCTTCGAGGAGTGATTACCAGGTATTGCATTGATATGATCCGTATTACTTTAAACTTAGGATATTTTCTCAGACGTTTACTTCTAATTTCTTTTAAATTTCCCAAAAAACTTCTACACTTGTTTGAAATCCCCTGTTATGTGAGCCTTGCTTGTTATTTGCTTATTGTCTGAATTCACAAAACCATTTGGCCGGGACCCATAGTTGTGGATCCTGAGGGGTACCTAACACCTTCCCCTTGGGATAACTTCAAGCCCTTACCCAATATGTGGTAATGCAAACTAGTTCATGAGTTAACTACTCAGGTGCCCTAACGCACCATAAAATCGTTAGGTGGCGACTCTTCCTTTAATTTCTTCCTCCCAAAGGAGTTTGTCCCAAAATGTCAAGAACCCGATCTCCGCGAGGAAAGAAAGGGAGCGCGACAACATGGTGACTCTGCTGAGGATTATAGGCTTTTACCATTTCAAATATTTTTTTGAATTTATGCCTTTATTTTAAATACTTGCACCTTTTCCGATTCCCTTTGCATGCGATTAATTGTTTACTACGAGTATTTATTTTTCGAAAACGTAACTGACATGTCTCCTTGTTTCCTTTTTGTAACTGATTTAAATCATTATTACTATTTCTTACCACTTTCTTTAACGTGCAAATACGTGACAACTTGTTTTAAATACTTATTGCATAGATCATGCTCAACATTCATACTCCACTCGTGCCAAACAAAATACTACAGCAACACTTGATGAGTGGTTGCGCTCTTCCTATATTGTTACCCCCTAAATTCGAAAAAGGCTTATTAGCGGTAAAACCAGTCAATAAGTGGTGCAGTCAACGGTTCCGTGCCTTTCCCCTTTGAGTTGTCCGCTCAAAGTTACCAGTCTAAAACCACATAGAAACCTTACTCTGTCGAACTGTTGCATGCATCATGGTCAAACAAGCTAAAGTGTTGTCCACACGATAGCTTTTAAGATAGCCTTATCCAAAAGTCCACTGGGTTTCCCTGAACCTAAACAGACGCCCTCACTTTCTGTGCATTTTTTTGGAGAACTAAATGTTTCTTGCTAATTATTGACGTTAAATAGTCGAGTCCGGTGGGGGTGAGGGCCTAACCTATTTGTTTTGCAAAAAAAAAATGAGGCACGAAGTCCCCAGATTCGGCATGGTCTCCAACATTCACCCAAAATTACTGAGTTTGTGGGAGGATTTACACTCTAGCGACAAAGCTATTGTCAGGAAACATTTGGCTAATCTACCATCACTTCTGGAAATCCAGCCTAACAAAATGATAGTAGAGACTGCTACCTTATTCTGGGATTGCGAAAGGTCTGTGTTCCGCTTTGGGAGCATTGAAATGCCATCGTTGATAGAAGAGATAGGAGGGTTGGCTAACCTAGTGTGGGAAACACTGGGTTTGCTAATTCCTGAGAACCACACAGGCAGAAGTTTCCTCAAAATGATGGGTCTGAAAAAGGACGTGGAGTTGATATGTCTGGAGGATTCTTACATTCCTTTTGATTACTTGTACGAACTGTATGGCTACAGCAAATCATACCATACCTACCATGACGAGTTCGCTATCACCTCTCTGGGACACGTCCATCGCCGAACGTTCGTGTTTATGGTCTGCTTTTTGGGATTGATTGTGTTCCCGATGAAGAAATGAAGGATCCATACCAGGTTAGCTATGGTAACTAAGACCATAATGGAAGGGTTAAATAGGCAATATTTCAGCATTGTGCCCATGATCGTTGCAGATATGTACCGGGCTCTGGAAAAATGTCAACAAGGGGCAAAACATTTCGAGGGTTGCAATCTGTTACTCCAACTCTGGCTTGTAGAGCATCTACAAAAAGGGGAATATCGACAGGACATCCACCGCCGAATGTGGGATGACCACATCGCTTTCCATCACCCAAAGCGAATGAACTATATCCTTGACATGTTCGCTCAACCTGAGGACGCGAAAGGATGGGTCAAGCTCTTTGATAACCTGACCGAAGAACGGGTTTAGTGGATGTTCGAATGGTTTCCAATGGATGAGTTCATCATTCGATCCCGAGATGCATTGTTTCTGGTATTGATTGGTCTCATAGGGACCTACCCTTACGTCCCTCTTCGAGTTATGAAGCAGGCAAGAAGGAAACAAGTCATCACTAGGGTCGAGAAGATGAGCCATCTCCGAGACGAATTTCAAAACAATGACAGTCCTCACAGGTGCCAAGCTCAGAACCTATGGCACTACAAGGTTATACTCAAGAAAGACACCATCGAGCCGGACAAGTATCATGCCGGTTATACCCCTTTCTATCCGGGTTGGTTAGAAGAAGATCTGGGTGGTCAGAGCAAGCCAGGGTACATCCGAAGTCACAGAGTTGTAGATGAAATGGCTGAAGCACAAGTCAAGTTCAACCAATTGCGTAAAAGGATCCGGAAGAATGAGGATGATCACCACAAGATACATGAGTCCAACAGAAGACTGATCGAGGAACGGAAGGACATGGCTATTAGCGCCAACAAAAGGCTGGGATATTTGGAACGAGGTATAATAGATTTAGAAGAAAAGTTCATCAAAAGGGTTGAAGATTGTCAAAAGGATGAGGGAGCTGCAGGGGGATATTTAGCCAGAACTTATCTGCTGCTGGGACTTCGCGAGCTGGGAAGGCTGTTAGAAGAAAGCAGGAATGTCAAATCTGGGGAAGGTCCTTCTGGGACCAAGTAGATAGGGATGTCTTTATTTTTCCAACAATGTAATAATGTCAATGGCCATTAGTGATTTTTATTTTTCGTCTGTCGTTTTAGGATTTGTCTATTTCTCTTATCAATAAAATGAGGCATTTAGCATTTTAAGTTCTCCAAATCAATTTGTCGCTAGGCCTACCTCTGGCACAAAGATGTCCCCAACTTAGGACACACTTTCATTTCCGTATTATGTGTTTAAATACTGCAATACTCTTTTCATAATCCTCACTGACTTGGTTGCCTTTTATTTTTATTTTTTTCTTACTCCCCTTCCCAAAGGTTAGTTCGTACATTCTGGCATCATCAGCCTATCGCACCAAATCCAAGGGCCCTCCACCTACTCCTCCCCTAGTCCTCCTAAGGACAAACACAAAGGATAAAATAAGATGGAAGAGTTCAGCGACATCAGAAAGGAAAATGTGATTGAAAGGGTAGAGGCCACTGATGGCCGAGGTATTCAGGTCCTGCATGAGAACATGTCGCCACTTGAACAAAAATTACTGATGTTTTAGGAAGAACTAGATCAGGTCCGAAATCTGGCCAGCTTATCATTTTCCCTCAATGTTCCCGACGTCAACCTTCCAAATTCTCAAAACCCCACACCTCTTCAAAGTATCTCAAGACAACACACCACTCCCCCAAAGAACCAAACCCTCCCGACACAGTACAAGGCTTTCCACACTTCAAATAACACCCCACTGCTCATTCCAGAACCTCAAAACCCCAGAAAAGACTATTTCCACGCCTATAACAATCCCATCTATGTGGAAACCATGACCCATTCTACTTTGCCTATCCCACAGGCGTCCGAGTCTGACGAAAAGGATTACTTATCAGGAACTTGGCCGAAGAAGCTTAAGAAACTGACCATCCGAGCTCAGGGTGTTGAAGGGACAAAAGGGATCGAAGGGTTGAACTATGAAGACCTTTGTATCCAACCTGATGTCGAACTGCCCGAGGGGTACAAACCTCGATGGTACTGGTGATCTGAGAGTCCATCTGAGGACCTATTGTGAAAAAGTGGTCGGCGTGGGAAAGGACAAAAGAATCTGCATGAAGCTATTCATGAGGAGTTTGAAGGGAGATGCACTGTCTTGGTACATCGGCCAAGACCCCAAGAAATGGTCGAACTGGGTAGGCATGGCGTATGATTTCATGGACAGGTTTCGGTTCAACACGGAGAACGCACCAGATGTGTTTTACATTCAGAATTTGAAGAAGAAGCCTACAGAAACCTTTCGCGAGTATGCTACTCGCTGAAGGTCCGAAGCCGCTAAAGTCAGACCTGCTCTAGAAGAAGAACAAATGAACAAATTCTTTTCCGAGCTCAGGATCCACAGTATTATTAACGGTTAATGATGGTTGAGGGGCGCAAGTTTTCTGACATCATCAAATTGGGATAGCGAATTGAAGAAGGTATTAAAAGCGGTATGGTTATGAATTTTGAAGCCTTGCAAGCTACTAACAAGGCTCTACAGTCCAGTGGTGTGTCTAAAAAGAGATGTGGGAGCCGTAATGGTTGCACAAAGAACCAAGTCCCCACTCAAGTACCAAACCTATCCGACACCTCCAATCACATATCATCCCTCACCAAATTACCAAGCTCCATCGCCAAATTACCAAACTCCACCACCTTCCTACCAAACTCCACCACCCACATATCAACCTGCTTCGCCCAAATATCCACAACCTGCTCCTGTCTACCACACTTATAATTCCCAGCCATCTCATTACCAATCCCTTCCTGCACACCAAAACTTTCCTAGACCTCGTCCCAATTTTGATCGTCGTTTTCCAAAACAATATACCGCCATATCCGAGCCCATTGACCATCTATATGAAAAACTCAAAGTCGTTGGTTATGTTACACTTATCCCTGCTGCTACCCCTGAGAATCCCTCTTAGTGGGTTACCCCAAACAAATCTTGTGCATACCATTCCGGCATGAATGGGCACACCATCGAGGAATGCCGCTCTCTAAAGGACAAAATACAGGCCCTCATCGACAACAAGATTATTGTGGCAAAAGACCCCGCTCTAAATGTTCGCAACAATCCTCTGCCAGACCATAAAGGTAGAGGCGTCCATATGATTAAAATAGAAGATGATTGGGATCCCGAGGGGTCAATCGGGTTGATTGCAGAAGGCGATGACCCAAAGAAATCCGCAGTCACTCTCAAACCAATCATAGTTCAGATTCAGCCATCTGAGGCCTCTAAGGTAAATATGTCTATGATGTTCGAGTTTGAAGCAGCGCCACCGGAAAAGTCACCAGTGACGATTGAAGTTGAGTTTGTATCTCCAGTAAATACACCAGCTTCGTTCGAGGTCACAAGCTTGCCACCCCGAACACACATTCCGTTTGAAATAAATATGGCTACACCCATTCTGGTGGCAATGTCAACAACGCCACCCTTCTACTCAAACGCTATTCCTTGGGACTACACAGCCGAGGCGAGAAGGAAAAGCAAGGTCAGGTCTGAGGAAGCTGTCGCAGCGCAGGGTATGACTAGAACTGGTAGGGTCTACACCCCGGAGCATCTGGCCGAGTCGATCAAGCAGGCTGCCAGCCGGCCTCCCCTTATTGAGATAGGTCCCGATGACCTTTGCAGAAAGATACAAGTGAAGGAGTATTCAGTCATCGACCAGCTGAATAAGACACCGACACAAATATCCATCCTCTCTCTGCTGCAGAATTTTGAAACACACAGGAATGCTTTGTTGAAAGTGTTGAGTGAAGCATATGTGCCAAACAACATCACTAGTGGGGAAATGGACAATATGGTAGGCCAAGTACTGGAGAGTCATAAAATCAATTTTCATGAGGATGAGCTACCACCTGAAGGATTGGGGCACAACAAAGCGCTGCACATCACCGTGCAGTGTGAGGATCATTTCATCATAAGAATCTTGATCGACAGAGGTTCCAGTATTAACATATATCCGCTGATAACACTCAAGAAATTAGGCAAAGGGCTACATGAGATAAAGGATGGGGCGATCAATGTAAAGGCTTTCGACGGTTCTCAGAGGTCCACCATGGGGAAGATCAGTCTATGTCTACAGATAGGACCGACTTGGTTCGAAGTGAATTTCCAGGTGATGGATGTTCCAGCATCCTACAACCTATTGTTGGGTTGACCCTGGATTCATGCTGCTGGGGCTTTCGTATCAACACTACATCATGCGGTAAAATTCGAATGGAACCACCAAGAAGTGATTATTCATGGTGACGGTAGCAACCCCATTTACAGCTGTCAAACTATTCCGATGGTTGACGGGAAAAGGAAGATAGGCGGAGGAACTTATCACCATATTGAACGGGTCAATGCCATCGACAAGGAAAAATGGTGGGATAACAAGATCGAGAGCATCTTGAACTGGGGAGGATATGAGCCAGGCAAAGGGCTCGATAAAAACCTCCAAGGGATCACGAAGCCTATAAAGCTCAAGGAGCATGGTACCACTTTCGGTCTGGGTTATGAGTACACCTGGCAGGAATTCAACGACTGGTCGCCACCTTGGCGCAGTCCCTATTACCCTTTGGAACAGCCGATACCTCATCTTGAGCAGACTTTCAAGCAAGCTGACACTGTCTACAGTTCAGATGAAGAAGAAGCACTTGCAGCTATGATCCAACATCCAGACAAGAACTTCATTGATCCTATTCCGGTGAAAATCGACAATCAGCCTGCTTAATGTGCCCATGTCGAAGAAGAAGCAGAAGGAAATCCTTGGTTCCATGATATCAAGGAATACTTGGCAAAAGGAGAATACTCGGAGCTTGCAAATTCCACTCAGAAATGCACGCTTCGAAGGTTGTCTAACAATTTCTTTCACAACAGAGGAATCCATAGGAGGACTCCCGATTTGGGTTTGCTAAGGTGCGTCGACGCAGAAGAAGCATCAAGATTATTGAAAGACGTTCATGCTGGGACCTGCGGCCCACATATGAATGGTTTCATTTTAGCAAAGAAGATTCTCCGAGTTGGTTACTTTTGGATGACTACGGAAATCGACTACATCCAGTATGTCCGGAAATGCCACCGTTGTTAGATACATGGAGATATGATAAAGGTGCCTCCCAGTGAGCTTAATGCCACACGTTCACCCTGGACGTTCGCTGCCTGAGGCATGGATGTCATTGGACCAATCGAGCCTGCCGCCTCTAACGGACACAAGTTTATTCTGGTCTCCATTGATTACTTTACTAAATGGGTCGAAGCAGCCTCCTACAAAGTAGTTACCAAGAGAGTTGTGGCCGATTTCGTCCGCGACCGCCTTATTTGTCGATTTGGAGTCCCAGAGTCAATCATCAGCGATAATTGTTCTAATCTCAACAGTGACTTGATGAAATCCATGTGTGAAACCTTCAAGATCAAACAGAAGAATTCCACAGCTTACAGACCTCAGATGAATGGAGTCGTTGAGGCCGCCAACAAGAATATCAAGAAAATACTAAGGAAGATGATATAAAGGCACAAACAGTGACATGAGAAGTTATCATTTGCCTTATTGGGATAGCACCACATTCCGCACATCAACCGAGGAAACTCCCTATATGCTGGTCTATGGTACAGAGGCTGTAATTCATGCCGAAGTGGAGATCCCATCTCTGAGAATTATACAAGAAACTGAGCTCAGCGACACAGAGTGGATAAAGAGCCGTTATGAGCATCTAGACCTCATAGACAGAAAAAGAATGAATTCAGTTTGTCATGGTCAACTATATTAGAACAGAATGGCCAGAGCCTTCAACCAGAAAGTCAAGATAAGACGATTCGCACCAGGGCAGCTGGTGTTAGCGAAAACCTTTCCACATCAAGATGAAGCCAAGGTGAAGTTCTCTCCCAACTGGCAAGGCCCGTACATGGTTCACAGAGTGCTGACAGGAGGAGCACTCATACTTGCAGAAATGTATGGAGAAGTCTGGCCGAAACCAATCAATTCAGATGCAGTCAAGCGCTACTATTTGTAATCTTCATGTTTTCTCAATGATGTAAATCGAACTACGCCTTACCTGATTCCCGTTTAAGAGGGGATACATAGACAGCCCTATGGGTTTGGTCAAAATTCAATAAAATTCTATTTTCCCCCCATAATTGGAAACTGGTGCAGAATTTTGAGGAGGACCTTCAAAATTCCGAAGCAAGCGGCAGGCTAGAAGTATTCACCCAGCCAAATGGGGCAGAATTTTGAGGAGGACCCTCAAAATCCTGAAGCAAGTTCAGCCAGCCACGACACGAGCAGCAGTTAGAGGCATCCACCCAACAAACTGGGGCAGTCCCCCTCAAAATTCCACAGCAGGAGAGGTTGCAATATCTCGAACCATGTCATGTCATCTGTTCATCTAAAACTATTTTAGATTATATATTATAATTTTACAAAGTCATGCATATTTATCGAAACAGCTTGTTTAACGAGCGCTACCCCAATGATGCGAACAGTATCGTGATTAAGCCTACGAGCCAAGCAGAGTCTGTGGGAATGCGAACTAACCTTCACCTTAGAAGACTCACGATCTTTCTTTGGATGCAGACACAAAATTGCAAAAGCCCCGAAACATATTATCCGTTCAAAGGACAGACACCGTTCCTCAAACTCATCGCACACACCAACATTTATTATCAACACAAATGATGCTTCATTATCACAATGCTCTACCGTAATTAACGCCAGCTAAGAATTTCTGTTGTCTTTCCTTTAAATCTTGCATAAGGCTACTATTCTGCCTTCCGAGACTAAGCAGTGTCTCCATCTACATTTTTATTTCCCGCATTGCATAAGGCTACTATTCTGCCTTCCGAGACTAAGCATTGTCTCTATCTGAATTTTATTTTCTGCATTGCATAAGGCTACTATTCTGCCTTCCGAGACTAAGCATTGTCTCCATCTGCATTTTTATTTCCCGCATTGCATAAGGCTACTATTCTGCCTTCCGAGACTAAGCACTATCTCCATCTGCATTTTATTTCCCGCACTGCATAAGGCTACTATTCTGCCTTCCGAGACTAAGTACTATCTCCATCTGCATTTTATTTCCCGCATTGCATAAGGCTACTATTCTGCCTTCCGAGACTAAGCATTGTCTCCATCTGCATTTTTATTTCCCGCATTGCATAAGGCTACTATTCTGCCTTCCGAGACTAAGCACTGTCTCCATCAGCATTTTTATTTCTTGCATAAGGCTACCATTCTGCCTTCCGGGAGCTAAATGCTGCCTCTTATTTAAAGCAATGATCATCTCTGTTATTATCTACCTTGTTTCTTTCGGGCTAAGCTATGCCCTTTTTAATTCACAAGACTAAACTCTGTCTTGTCAGCATCATACTATTGCACTTCTCATGGGCTGAAATATCGCCAACTTATCCAAAGGCGTCATCGTTCAGAGACACCATTTTCATGGCACGAGAACATCATTTCATGGCCTGCGGATTCCTTTTTATCACTCTGCATATCATTATTCAAAGCATCATGGTTCGGAGGCACCATCCTCATGGCCCGAGAACATCATTTCATAGCCTGTGAATCCCGCATAAAGCGATTAATGGCCCATGACATCATGGTCTAAGGACGTCATCCTCAACCGTCCAAAGACAACATTCATAGTCCAATGGGAATCTGCATCATGTTTAAATTATGCACAATCTATGCTATTATTCATTTGCAGGAAATCCAGCTAAGAACAGCAGCCAGGCGGGAGCGGACCGCTCCAGTTCTCCTAACTACCCCGTAAGCCATTTTGTTCACCTTACCTCGTACCTTGCGTCCATCCTTGTGATACTTCACCGGTATACTTGGCCGGTGACTCATGAAATACACACGGCCTGATTCCAATACAACCAGGGATATGTAGGCATCTCAGAAGCCAGGGTGCAGCCTAAATCTCTCATACTATTTCCCTCCGGTCAAAATTGGCCATCAAATCTTTACCCGACAACTCTTTCATCCTTTTCGGGTAAAGAGGGGCAGCTGTTGATACCCAATTTTCCCTCATATTATTTTCAAACTTGTATATACACTTTCAAAATCACACCTTACAGTAACTGGTATTTTCTCAGTTTTTCGTATTTTTATCAAATTATTTTAGTATTTATTTAACCCTTTATATTTCATAATTATTCATAAATGATATAATTTCAAATCATTTTTTCCCAACATGCTATTTATATCCTATTTAATTCCCTTAGGATTTTATTATTTCACAAATTAGCCAATATTAGCATCATTTAATTAATTTCAATAATTTTTACAATTATAGCACAAATGTGCATTTATACCATTTTAAAATCAGTGAATAATCATTTATAATTTTTATATCTTAGTCAATGGCCTTAATTTTATTTATTTGGTCTCAATTTATTTTTACACAATTATTAGCTATTTTATTAATTAATTATCTTATTTAATTGGGTATTTAACGTTTAGCCCATTTTTATTTAGATTTTAGCCAACCCTTAACCCAACCCCACCTGACCCAAAACCCACTCTCTAACCCAGCCCAAGACCCACAAATAACCAGGCCCAACCCCACACTTGATCTGAACCGTTGATCAAATGAGATCAACGGTCCAGATCATTGTTACCATAAGTAAACCTAATCACTACCCCCCTCCGACCCCTCATTCTCTCAGACTCACTCTCTCTTTATCTCTCTCTGTTATGCTCTAAGTTCTCCGTAGAAGCCTCCTTTGGCTTCTCTTCTCCGATGGAGTCCGGTCATATTCTCCGACTTGTTCTCTCACCAAAAACCATGGCTCCTCATCATCCCATGGATATTTGTTCACTTTGCACCAGAACAGTGATGCTCTGGGGCTCTCAGGCAAACCTGGAGCGGTCCAACTCATCTCCCATGGTCCCGTGCCACTTTTCGGCCGTTTGAGTAAGTTTACAACCTGTTCCGACCTAGGCCGGCGCTGTCTTTGAGGTTTTTCTTACTTCTCTGGGTTCCATGAAACCCTAACCCTATGTCTTTCGATTTATTCTAGATCTACTTTAGACATATAGTATTCCAAAGCTTTTCTATGTTTCTCCAAAAAAACTTTCATCTGCAAAACGATCTTTCAATTTTTAAAACTAGGGTTTCAGAAACCCCTTTCAAAAATCAATTTCTTTTACTTCTGCTTTCATGTTATTCTATGCTTTTCTCTGTTAATACGTTTTGATTCAAAGCTTCTTACTGAAAATTTTTAGGGTTTCAGTCCGTTTTGTTTGCTACGTTTAGCCTATCTGTATAGACTCTCTATGTGCTCTATGTTTCTTACTCTAATTCATGGTTAGGTTTCCTGAATCTCTATTATTCCTCTCGCTTAGGGTTTCTCCTAACACTGCTGCTGATTATCGTTTAATGGGTCTGATTATTGATTAAATGGTTGTTTGTCTGATACTCCTTACTGACTCTGTGTATCTCTTTGCATAGTTGTGATGTTTTCTTCGAACCTATGATTTTGTATGTTCTGTACTAATTTTTCGAATTGTTTCCCTTGATTGTGTGATGCTTTCCTTGATTATGCCTGATTCCCTATGATTTCAATTACAGACGAGATTCCCTCGACTAATTTTTAGAATTAAACCCATACTTTGTTATTGTGAATATGCTATCATTGTGAAATTTCCTTAATTACGTGTTGTGAACCTAGTCTTTATTATACACTCCATTCTTTTAGTACCTCCGTTATGGTAAGATCACTCTATTTGATTCCTTTCCCTGATTTAACTCTGATTGGACCGTTTGAATTTGACTCCCTAATTAAAGGGAGTCCACGCCTTTAATTGACACTGATTGGTTATTATTTCCAATAATTATCTTAGACTAATTATTCCTTACCTTATTTTCTTTACTCGTTTTCAGAATTATAAAAACCCTGCTCTCTTTAGCAAAAACAAAAACCAATATACACACGAACACTTGTGGTTTAAAAAAGTTATCTCTCTTACACAAAAGCTCTCTGCTCTGTTACTTCTGGTGTTAATTGCTACTGTTTATGTGTTATCCGGCTACAAGCGAAGGCTGACTATTGTGTTATTGCTCTGCTGCTCTCCTGTTCTGTTGCATCTACACACTACTACTCTGTTGTCCTTCGCATTACTGCTCTTCATTCTGCATTCATTCTTACTCCTAACTGGTATGTTTCTAGTTTAAGTTTATAGCATCCAACTCAACATGTTTCTCACGTTTATTTGCCTATGTGATTCCCCTTTCCCTTTAATCTAACATGTCTACTGATTTCCCTTACATGTTTCCATCATGAATCTGCCTGACTCCAAACACTATGAGCATGCACCCCCCTAATAATTTGTTATTATGTAAATCCCAATCTTGGACCTAATATGTGACTCTGTTTGACACCCCTCGATCTTATGCTGTTAGATTCCTAGCATGAACATTCTGTGATAACTAGGCTGTGATTGTTTAAACCATATAGCACTAGCCTAAGGACTATTTGTGTGCAAGTCTGCCTCTACTATGTGACTTATTTGTCCCCCAGTCCCCCTACCCCTGTTTGTGTTTGCTTCCTAAGCCATGTATGTTCTGGGTTGCTGATTGTCTTGTTTCTTTCTTTTGCAAACCAGTTTTCATAAAACAAACTCTCATGTTGATTTCTGAAGATATTTTTCAAAACAGTTATTTCCAAAAGCTACTTTTCAAACTCAACTATTTTCTAAACTATAGGCACATCTCACTACTCTTAGCTCTAAATTCTGCCCCCTTCGTGTGAGCACTGCCTTGGGGACCATTTGAATACCCATTGAACTCTAGCACACAAGGCTGGCATTCCACATTGCACTTACTCCTTCCTGGCTAGGGTACTTGGGTGTGGGCACTGCCTGGGGTCTTCTGAGATCCTTAGGAACTCTGACGCACCTGGGTTACAAAAGGTCATGGCATATGGCATTGTTGGATCTGAGGACTTGGGCCTACTGTTAGGCCTTCTATAGTGTAACTTCTTAATTTCCTTATTTATGGAATTTGTGCAAGGCTGGTCTGTAATAATTAATTGTAAAAACGGTTATGGGTTGGATAGTGAAATGGGCGGGGTTTGTGCATGCTTAGTATAATTATGGGTAGAAACCATGCTATATGATTTATTTTGTATATGTGTGCAATAGCTACCATGCTGAGGAATACTTGCCATGTATGCTTTAGAAAGCATGTTTTAGGCCCACCTCTTTGCCATACTCATGCCTCACTTAAAAATCTTGTTCGTAGTTAAATAACTATAAAATGATTGTTATAATGTTACTATCTCTGCATCTTCGCGATCACCATGTCTAGAAATCCTGTTTTAGGTTAAAAACATTAATCGTCAATATTTACATAAGAGATCATATTACCCTAGGAATTCATTCTCAGTGTGCTCATATTACCTATGGCCAATTCATGTGTTAAGGACATACTGATATTTGCATTAGAAATCATGTGCTAAGTGTAACAACTTAACTACGCTTCTGTATTTCCTGTTTCGAGTCAAAAGATGTGTTAATAAGAAAATTCCGCCCTAATAATAATAGATTCTGATTTCTGAAAACGTTTGTGTATTTAGAAAAACGTGTGTAGGTTCGCATCATTTCACACCCTGTATGCATTTAGATATCCTGTTTTGTAGGATACTGCATTTACGTTAGTTTAAATACTAATTCCTTTACCATGATTAAGTCTAAACAGGATAACTGGAGTATTTTTTAACCCGCCTAGGCAAGCCTTAGGCATCAAGTTTATTAAAACTGGAAAAACTGTTCTTTCTATTATTTGGTTAATTACAGATCAGAAATCATAGTCTAGAACTGGTAAAAGATTTCTTCTGAAACTCAGTAATCAGACTGCCCCATTACTGTATTCTCACTTAGACATCCTGCCTTAGGTTCTAAAATGCAAAGACCTCTATGTGTTTGAGTCGTGCTAGTTATGTGTATCAATTTGTGGAGGAATTCATGAGCCTCATATCTGCTCCTGTGTGTCCCCTATACTTGCAGTCCTACATGTTTTATTTTTCGCTTAGAATTTGTCCTTTAAATCTAGGGGTTCTGCCTAGTACCTACCCTTTAGGATAGTAGTCCTAACTTCCTCCAGGACTGATAAGATGGGATGGGTAATAGCACGCAATAGAATTCGTGACCAACATACGCTTTAATTACCTTCACGGGATGGGAAGTGTAGAATATGGATATGATGACCGGTGCGCTAATACTACGTGTAGCCCCTCTTCGAGGAGTGATTACCGTGCATTGCATTGATGTGATCCACATTACTTTAAACTTAGGATATTTTCTCAGATGTTTACTTCTAATTTATTTTAAATATCCTAAAGAACTTCTATACTTGTTTGAAATACCCTCTTATGTGAGTTTTGCTTGTTATTTGCTTTTTGTCTGAATTCACGAAACCATTTGGCCGGGACCCACAGTTGTGGATCCTGAGGGGTGCCTAACACCTTCCCCTTGGGATAACTTCAAGCCCTTACCCAATCTCTAGTAATGCAAACTAGTTCATGAGTTAACTACACAGGTGCCCTAACGCACCATAAAATTGTTAGGTGGCGACTCTTTCTTTAACTTCTTCCTCCCAAAGGAGTTTGTCCCAAAATGTCAAGAACCCGATCTCCACGAGGAAAGAAAGGGGGCGAGATAGGTATCACATCCCTAGAGGCCATTAATGTGGACATATCCTTCAATTGAAGCTTGATAACACACGAATTTTGTGAGAAACATGGCGACAGAGGTAGAAAATGAAGTACCAAATAAATTGAGCAATAGTCATGCTCTTTTCCTCAATCGTACCAACAATTCAAGGACTATCTTGATCTCTCTGCCACTGACAGGATTGGAAAACTACTCAGTATGGATCCTTGCTATGAGAATTGCAATCCTAGGTCGTAACAAGCTAGGGTTCATCAGCGGAATATGCAGGAATGAGAAGTTTGGTCCGAATCTGACTGATCTTTGGGAGAGATGCAATGAGATTATGTTGTGTGGATAATGAATTGCGTTTCAAGTCAATTGCTCAGTGGAATAGTGTATTCATCAAGTGCCAGTGCAGTTTTGAGTGATTTGAAGGAGAGATTCGACAAAATTGATGGATCTCGAATATTCCAGCTTCACAAACAAATTACGACTGTGACTCATGGAACCAGTAGTGTTGCTGCTTATTTTTCAAAATTACTCTTGTTGTGGGATGAGTTTGATGCCCTAGATCCATCTCCATATGATTTCCCTATATCTCATGATTATGTGGATTTCATGAAGAGATAGAAGTTACTACAATTTCTAATGGGATTGAACGAATCATATAAGCAAGCTCGTAGCCAAATCCTAATGATGATTCCCATACCAATTGTGAACAAGGAGTACTCGATGTTGATTAAGAGAGAGAGAGCCATCGGAGCATGACAAACACCATGGAAACAGTAGATAATGTTGAAATGAATGCACAGATAATCACTAAGGGAAGGAATATGAAACAAGGGAAGAGGAACTACAATGTTCAATGTCACTTTTGTAAGATGAAAAGACCTACTCGTGCTGAATGCTGCAAGATAATTGGATATCCTGCTGACTTTAAAGCTAAAAAAGGTATGGAGGAACTACAACTAACAATGTTGTTATGAATGATAATAGGAATCAAGATGTATATGGCAGCTATTATGATAATACATCAGAAAAGAGTGTAAACTCTGAAGGCACTATAGAGCAGGTAATGATGCTACATGACCCTAATTCACACCAGAGCGGTGTGATCAAATTTTGAAGCTACTTGGCAAGGAAAATATAGCAGAAAACTCAATCAATTCAGTCAACATGGCCTGTAATGATGTTATTACTACTTTCTTTGTAGAATCAGAAAACAAAGAGTGGATTATAGACACTGGAGCGACAAATCATATGATCTCTGACTTGAGTTTGTTGGAAAACACATTTAAAGTAGGAGATCCAAAAGAAAAAAAAGAGTAAATATACATAATGGATCCTTCATGCACGTGACTCATTCAGGGACTTTTAGACTGACAGATAAGGAGTAGTGAGCAATGTGATGTACATCTCAAAGTTTAAGTATAATCTACTATCAGTGTCAAAGATCACAAGAGAATTAAGATGCTCGGCTTTGTTTTTTCCTTAATTCTGTGTGTTTCAGGACCTTTGCAGTAGGAAGGTCAGGGGGTTTGGTAAGGAAAGAGGAGAACTATATCTTCTTACACAAGCTCCTACTAAAGACAGTGCAAATCAGTTGGTTAGCTTGGTTGCAAGAAAAGAGAAACAAGATGTTGAACTTTGGCATAATAGATTAGGCCATGCCTCTTTGAAGTCATTAAGTCAATTTTTTTTGTTTTCCTCAGAATAATTGTAGAAGTCGGTTGGAAAAATGTGTGGTGTGCCCGTTTGCTAGATAAGCTTATGAAGTTTTCAACTTGTTGCACATTGATGTATGAGAGCCTTACAATGTACAAGACTTTGATGGAAATAAAATCTTTCTTACTATAGTAGATGATCACTCTAGAATGACTTGGTTGTACTTATTAAAGCTGAAAAGTGATGTGGTGGTTGTGCTAAGAAACTTCATTAAATGGATACTGAATCAGTTTAACACAACAACCGAGGCAATTAGATCAGATGATGGAGGAGAATTTTTAAATAATGGGTGTAGTGATCTCTTACAACAACATAGAATTGTGCATCAAAAGACCTATATCTATACTCCTCAGCATAATGGAATAGCTTAGAGGAAGCATAGACACATATTAGAAGTAGAAAGAGCCTTGAGATTTCAAGGAGGAATTCCCTTGAGGTACTGAGGGCACTGACTACAGTCTACATCATTAATAGACTGCTATCAGTGGTCCTGGGGGGTAAAGTCCATATGAAATGTTCCATAAACACAAAGCCAACTTGCAGGATTTAAGGACATTTGGATGTCTTTGCTATGCCAAGAAACTGAACAACCATGATAAGTTTGATACAAGAGCTATAACAATTGTTCTAATGGGGTATTCATAAGTGACTAAAGGCTCTATGTTACTTGATTTGACTAATCAGAAGTTTTTTGTGAATAGGGATGTTATTTTTAGGGAACAATCTTTCCTTTCAAATATATGAGGCAATCACAATACCATCTGTTTATGGAACCAAAGGACTCTTATAATGATGCATTTCTTGGTGTAGAAACTCATGCTGCAGCAAAACCAGATGAGGCATCTTCTCCTCTTGAGAATGTGTAAGTGACAGATCAACCTGCTACTCCAAATATGTAGGATATTGACATTGACCATGGGGACTAGCTGAATAACCTGCCTACTCCAAATGTGCAGGACATTGGTTATGAGAACCAACTCAACCATGAGTCTCATACACCTCAGGAGACCATATTGCCTTCCTCTGCACAACCTGTTGTTCCAGATGTAGAGCCTTTGAGAAGATCAGATAGAGATAAAAAGAATCATACATGGATGGGTGACTACATTATAACTACGACAACACTAGACCCTAATATCCCATATGCTATGCAGAACCATATAGTTATTCTAAGATAAAGCCACACTATGAACACTACCTAGAAACTTTTACATCAATCAATAAACCAAGAACTTACTTAGAAGCTTCACAAGACCCACACTGGGTGGAAGCAATGAAGGCAGAGATACAGGCCCTTGAAGAGAACAAAGCATGGGAAATTGTTCAACTTCCACCAGGGAAGTCTCCTATAGGCTGCAAATGGGTCTTTAAGATTAAATATCAAGCCAATGGTACTATAGAGATATTTAAAAAAGCCTCGTGGCTAAAGGGTACAATCAGCATGAGGGACTTAACTATCAAGAAACCTTCTCGCTAGTGGTGAAATAGTGATTGTTAGAGCAGTGATTTCTATGGCAGCTGCTCAAGATTGGCATCTCCATCAAATGGATGTTTACAATGCCTTTCTACAAGGAGACCTCTATGAATAGGTTTACATGCAGCTCCCGAAAGGTTTTGCAAGCCAGGGGAGAATAAAGGAGTAGTTTGTAGCCTTGTCAAATCCTTGTACGGACTCAAGCAAGCTAGCAGACAGTGTAATGTGGAGCTAACTGAAGCACTGATCAAGTAAGGTTTTGTGCAAAGTAATCTTGACTATTCCTTGTTCACAAACAAGCAGGGAAGCAACATAGTGATCAACCTAGTGTATGTGGATGATATGTTAGTGAAAGGAAACAACCTAGCCCTCATTCTTGCTACAAAAAAAGGCTTACAGGAAGCCTTCAAAGTCATAGACCTTGTTAAGCTATAGTACTTATTTGGGATTGAATTCTGCAAGTCACAACAAGGAATCGTGATGAATCAGAGAAAATATTCTTTAGAACTCATCTAAGATGTGGCACTGAGTGCCTCCAAAACAGTAAACTCACCTCTTGACAGCAATCAAAAATTCACCAACAAAGAATCAAATGATGTTGCAGGGGAAAACACTGATGAGCTGTTTGAAAATAGAGAGCAATACCCAAGGCTGATTGGTAAGTTGTTATACTTGACATTAACCAGGCTTGATATTGCTTTTGATGTGCATACACTCAACAAATTTATGCAACAGCCTAAAAGGTCTTATTGGGAGGCAACATTAAGAATTGTAAGGTACATTAAAAGGCAACCAGGAATGGAAGTTGATAAGTAGAAGGAAGAGTAACAAAATTACTACATATTGTGATGCAGACTGGGCATCATGTCCAAATACCGAAAATCCAGTCACAGGATTCATAGTGAAGAATGGTGATTCACTTATTTCCTGGAAATCATGGGTATAGAATCATGGCTTCGATTGTGTCAGAATTAGTTTGGGTGATTGGATTATTCAGGGAACTTGGAGCTAAAATTGAAATGCATGTTGAGTTACATTGTGACAACAAGGAAGCACTTCACATACCTGCAAATCCAGTGCATCACGAAAGAACAAAGCATATCGAGATAGATTGCCACTTCATTCGAGAAAAGATCCAACAAGGAATGATAAAGATTGTTCATGTCAATACAAGGGACCAACTGGAAGATATTTTTACAAAGGCTTTAGGAAGACCACAACATGAGTACTTGAGGTCCAATCTGGGAGTGCTCACTGTTTTTGCAACAACCAGCTTGAGGGGGAGTATTAGGAGTGGGATTGGTTAAGTAACTATGGTGTAGTAACTGTAGTTAGTAGCACTAACAGAGTAATGTAATTAGTAGTGTTAAATGAAGTTAGATAGTTAGTTATAACTGTAATTAGGAGTGTTAAGAAGGTCGGTTAATTATGTTGAGAAACACGTGTATAAAGCTATGTACAACTATTGAAATATTCATTAAGAAAATTTCCAAAGCTCAGTGCACATATAATTTCTTCTTCTCTTCTCTCTGAAACTAGCTGCTCCCTCTCGATCTACATGTATTGGGCTCATAGAGATTATGATCCATGAGCTAAGAATTGATCTTATTCACATGAACTAATGAAGGGTGGTCGCTCATGACTGCGGTCATCCTCACTTTGTTCTCACTTCCTCTTTTCTTTAGCTTTTGCAGTTGTATCTGTACATATAAGACTCTTGTAGTGTAAGAAGTTTACTTACATAAAAAATTATAATTTGTGTCAAAACTGTAAGAAACATTATTTACAATAGAATAATTTTAAAGGATATTATTGGGCCTGTGCTTTAGCACGGGATAACCACATGTAGTTCCTTCATAAATAAATCCCCTAAACCTTTGTCGTTTATGAAAAGATCTCTTTACACTGAGAAAATGGAAACCTCTTCTCTTCAACCCCAACTAGCCAAAAGGTTTTTGCGTTTGCTTTTTGTTATGGATTTAAATTATATATATTAACAGTATAAAGAAATTTACTGTTGATAAATTTTACTAGTATTTACCTAGTAAGTCATGATTTGCATGTAATAAGTTACGTTTTTTTTATGGTTTCACTCTAGTTCTTAATCTCGTACCCGTTATTATATTGTAAAAGTAGAAGAAAAATCGTGAAAAAGAACCATACAAGTTATTGACAAAGAAGAATACATGTCAGTCCAGTCCTTAATTAGTCCTTGAGTAAAGCCATACAAAGAAAATATATTTTTGTAAGAAGAAGAGAGACACATTTGCAACATGCATATGTTTTAGTATTTCATTCTATTTAGCGGGTGGATTTTTATTTTTAGCTGGTCGAATTGGGTGTATGGGTGAATTTTCTATGTTTTGTTTGGGTGTTAATTATTTTATTTTGTCCAAAAATATAAAAAGTTCTATGTGGACTACTATGTCATATTTTTCCACCGGAAAGTTTGATAATTTCGGTTACAATAGGAGTAGTTGAGTGGCTTTCATGTTAAAAACGAAAAAAAGTGACTATAGTCCATAATATTTTGGATAGTTGGATAATCACCTGAGTGATGAACTCTTAAAATAATGCCAGCTTAACTTTCAACATATTTTTATTATTCCTTCCGTTCCCTTTTACTAGTCTTATACTAAAAATAATTTTTTCGTTTTACTTTTTCATTTTAGTGAATCATGGGAAATTTATTATTATTTTTCAATATTAGCATTAGTATTAAGTATCTGCACTTTCCAAATAACCCCTTGCATTGCCAAATCAAATAGAGGACTAGTAAAAGCTAGGTAATGGAGGGATTTTAAGAGATTTAGTTGACTTGTTGATGATAGTCAAAATACTAATGAGTTGGAGTTTGGATGGTTTTAATATCAATTTGTGTCGAAGAGTGCTTTAAGCCTCATTTGTTTGCACTTAATGGAGGTCTGAATCTTAATCATTCAGATCTCAGACATTAAGTGCGTTCGTTTTTAATGTGTAAATCTTAATTATTCAGATCTTAATCATTAAGTGTGTTTGTATTTTTTCACTTCACAACCACTTAATGGGTCTGAATAGGTCTGTATGATCAAGATCTATAACAGAAACTTAATTTCATTAAGATGCTATCACATATTCATTATTAACTGCCGACACCGCCTACCATTATCAACTATCACCATGCCGCCACCAACACCATACTCAACTATCACCACCACCACCACCACCACGCCACTCCATCATCCTCAATCATAACCACCACCATTATCGACCATCACCACCCACCATCCCCTCTACTCTGACCACCATCATTCTCGTCCACAATCAACACTCATCCACCTCAACCACCACAACTAACCACCCCATCACCATCAACAACCACAGTCGGCAGCGCCATCATTATAACCTACCACCACCCACCCACCACCTTCCTCCATCACAATTACTACCACCACCCGCTATTATTAACTATCACCACCCACCACCATCATCCTCAATCATAATCGCCACCACTACCAACTACTACTGTTAGAATAGTTATATGAATGTATGTAATTAGTCCTAGTCCCTTATGTAATAGGAGTAGGTTATGTGTCATGTATACATATAAATAGGACTTATTGTAACGTAGAATATTAATCAATAATATTTTTTTTCATGCTTTTTCACATGGTACCAGATCTTTGGTGAGAAGAGATCATTGTGCGTCATTCCAGCGACATCCGGGAAAAAAGAACTCAGTCACCGTGCAATGTTTTGGTGACCTAAGTGACTATTTGCGTCAAAATCACTAATTATCAGTGTTGTGCGAAATCCAACACCACCAAAAGGTTTCCAAGAGATAGGCGACCAAACCACAGAAAAATTCACCTGAAAATACCCACTCACGCACCTCCACGCGCCTGCTGGAATTCATTTGCTGGCGGCGCGTCTGTCCCACGCGCCAGCGCGTGAGGGCTATTCCGGCCAGAATTTGAAAAAAAATATTATTGGACAGTGCAATCGTCTTGCAATTCCGAGCCTACCCATCCAATTTAAACCAAATTCTGACCACTTTTATATTCTTCCGGTGTGAACAGTGATTTTCAGAAATTTTTTTGATTTTTCTGGCATTAATAGTAATTTCCAAAAGGGTTTCTGTTTTTTTTTTTCCGGCGTGAACGTTATAATTTCATTCTTATTAGAAGACTTAGACTCACAATCCGTTGGATCAAATGCATTGAATCCAATCTAGATGGTTTCTTTATCGGAATAAATCAAGTTCCTTCAGTACAAAGCACGTAAACAGACACCTTCAAGATTAGCCTTCGTTGTTCCAACATATAGTAACATGACTTGTGTCTCCCAATCTTCAACTTCTGAGTCCTGGGTCATTGATTCAGGTGCATCTGATCATATTTCTGGTGACAAATCTCTTTTTACTAGTATTTCTTATTCTCAATCTCTTCTGACAGTCACAATGGCCAATGGGTCTCAAACCATGGAAACTACAAAAGGTCAAGAAAGTCCACTTGTTTCCTTACCTTTAGACTCAGTTCTTTATGTTCCCAGTAGTCTTTTTAATCTCATAGCCATTAGTCGTTAGCCAAATCACTTAAATCTGCTATTTTATTTGTTGATGACCTTATTTTTATACAGGAATGCAGTACAGGGAAGATCATTGGTACCAGACGTGAATCAGATGAACTTTATTATCTTATCCTTGCAAAAACACATGGACTCGCATCTTGTCTTCCTTCAGTAACTTGTCCCGTTACTGATTTACCAGATTTATTACATAAACGATTGGGACATCCCAGTTTGTCAAAACTTCAGAAAATGGTACCTGGCTTATCTCACTTGTCCACTCTAGAGTGTGAGTCATGTTAGCTCGGTAAGCATACCCGCTCCCATTTCCCGCGACGTCTTGATAATCCAGTAGAGTTACCTTTTATTTTAGTCCTTTTAGATGTTTGGGGTCCTATTCGGGTCAATTTTACCTTGGTATTCCGCTACTTTGTCTGTTTCATTGATGATTATTCCAGGTGCACTTGGATATTTTTGATGAAAAATCGATCTGAGTTGTTTTCTATTTTCCAGGCCTTCCACGTTGAAATTCAAAGTCAATTTGGGGTTTCTATCCGCACATTTCGTAGTGATAATGCCCTAGAGTATTTGTCTTCCCCATTTCAGCAGTTTATGAACTCCCATGGGATTATTCATCAAACATCTTGCCCGTACACATCCCAACAAAATGGGGTAGCTGAAAGAAAGAATAAACATCTTATTGAAACTGCTTGTACTCTACTCATACAATCTCATGTTTCGCTGCATTTTTGGGGAGATGCAGTTTGTACATCTTGGTCTCTTATTAATCGTATGCCATCTTCAGCTGTCTAGAATCAAGTTCCATTCTCTATCCTATTTCCCCACTTACCTTTGTTCTCTCTTCCACCACGTGTATTTGGGAGTACGTGATTTGTTCATGACCTTACTTCAGGAAGAGATAAGTTAGCTCCCCGTGCTCTTAAGTGCATATTTCTGGGTTACCCAAGAACACAAAAGGGATATCGATGTTATTCTTCTAACCTCCAGCAATTTCTTATATCTATTGATATTACTTTCTTTGAAACTCAATCATCCTTCACCGGTCCAGTTCATCACTTAGATATTTCTGAGGTGCTACCAGTTCTGTCTTTTGGAGATTTAGTCACTATCTCCCATTCATCTTCCTCCATAGATCCAATTGCAGCTCCACCACCTACATCTCTAGTTGCAACTCCACCACCTATAGCTCAAGTGCCACCATCGAGTCCAGTGCCACCACCTAGTCCAGTTCCACCAACTATAGCTCTAGTGCCACCACCTAGTTCAGTTCAACCTTCTACAGCTCCACCACTCCTGACTTATCATCATCGTCCGCACCCAACATCAGGTCCAAATGATTCACGTCATGCACCTGACCCTGCTAATACTGTGGACTTGTCTCCTCTTAATCAACCGATTGCATTTCGAAAAGTATATGGTCCACACTTAATACTAATCCCCATTATGTCGGTTTAAGTTACCATCGTCTGTGATCATCCCATTGTGCAATTGTGTCATCTTTGTCCTCTCTTTCCATCCCTAATTTTACAGGTGAAGCATTGTCTCATCCCGGGTGGCGGCAGGATATGATTGACGAGATGTCTATTTTACATATGAGTGGTACTTAGGAGCTTGTTCCTCTTCCTTCGGGTTGGGCGTATGCAGTCAAAGCTGGTCCAAATGGCCAGGTTGACCGACTTAAGGCTCGTCTTGTTGCTAAAGGTATACTCAGATATTTGGACTCGATTATAGTGATACTTTCTCTCCTGTGGCTAAAATAGCATCAGTCTGCCTTTTTCTATCCATGGCTGTTGTTCTCCGTTGGCCTCTCTATCAGTTGGACATTAAGAATGATTTTCTTCACGGTGACCTTGAGGATGAGGTTTATATGGAGCAACCACCTGGTTTTGTTGCTCAGGGGGAGTCTAGTGGCCTTGTATGTTTGTTGTGTCGGTCCATCTATGGTCTAAAGCAGTCCTCGAGCCTGGCTTGGTAAGTTTAGAACATTTATTCAGGAGTTTAGCATGACTCATAGTGAAGCTGATCACTCTGTATTTTATCGACATTCTGTTTCAAATCTCTCTATTTATCTGGTCGTTTATGTTGACGATAATGTTATTATCGATAATGATCAGGATGGTATTAGTACGTTGAAGCAACATCTCTTTCAGCACTTTCAGACGAAAGATCTGGGCAGATTAAAGTATTTTTTGGGTATTGAGGTCGCTCAGCCTAGCTCAGGTATTGTGATCTCACAACGGAAGTATGTCTTAGATATTCTTGAGGAGACAGGAATGACAGGTTGTAGACCTGTTGACACTCCAATGGATCCAAATCATAAACTTCCTCCAGGACAGGGGGAGCCTCTTAGCAATCCTGCAAGATATAAGCGGTTGATTGGTAAATTAAATTACCTCACAGTGACTAGACCTGACATTTCCTTTCCTATGAGTGTTGCGAGTCAGTTTATGGATTCTCCCTATGATAGTCATTGGGATGCAGTTGTCCGCATTCTCCGGTATGTAAAATCAACTCTAAGTAAAGGCTTATTGTTTGAGGATCGAGGCCATGAGAAGATCGTTGGATACTCAGATGCTGATTGGGAAGGATCACCTTTTGATATGCGCTCTACGTGTGGTTATTATGTCTTAGTACGAGGAAATTTGATGTCTTGGAAGAGCAAGAAACAAAATGTGGTTGCTCGGTCTAGTGTAGAAGCAGAATATCGAGCAATGGCTATGGCGACATATGAGCTAATTTGGATCAAACAATTGCTCAAGGAATTTAAATTTGGTGAGATTAGTCAGATGGGACTTGTGAGTGATAATAAAGTTGCTCTTCATATTGCGTCAAATCCAATGTTCCATAAGAGAACTAAAGACATTGGGATTGACTGTCACTTTGTTAGAGAAAAGATACTCTCGAGAGATATTGCTACAAAGTTTGTGAAGTCGAATGATCAGCTTGCAGATATTTTCACCAAGTCCCTCACTGGTCCTCGTATTAAATACATATGTAACAAGCTCGATACATATGATTTATATGCACCAGCTTGAGGGGGAGTGTTAGAATAGTTATGTGAATGTATGTAATTAATCCTGGTCCTTTATGTAATAGGAGTAAGTTATGTGTTATGTATACATATAAATAGGGCTTATTGTAACGTAGAATATTAATCAATAATATTTTCTCTGGTGCTTTCTCACAACTACTAGCTACTAGCATGAACCACCACCATCAACCAAAACTACCACCAATCACCGTCTGTAGTCGACACTCATCTGTTAGCCATCACCACCACCAACTATCATAATTTGAAAAACTATATGTTTTATTGATAGAACATTATTTTATGTAGTATTTTGTTTGAATTTTATGTTTATTAATTTTCAAAATAAAGAAGTTTTATACATTCAAATGTTAAAAATCAAACAGTCTTAATTATTTAGTATTCAGATCTTAATACACATCTTAATATATTCAAATATGTATTCAGATTCAGATTCAGATATCTTAATCTTAATACACATCTTGATATTCATAGTGTATTCAGATTCAGACGTCTTAGTCTAAAAAAAACAAATGAGGCCTTAGTCCAGATACTTTGAACTGGGCGATTTGCAGCCATACCCTATATAGCAGCCACCTTTTAACCTATATCCTATTTTTATAAATTATTGATTTGGTAGCCAGCTGACAAAAAATTCGTACTAATATGACCATTCTACCCCTGACAAAACATATAAAAACACTTTACGATTTGCATCACGCACCAAACACTTCACCGATCCTCCTCCATCACTCCGTCTCTTCTCAGATCTCCTCTCCCAAACCAGAAATTTGAACCACACTCAAGTTCAAAAATTCAAATTATAAGTATTGCAATTCACTTTTCGAATCTGATTGATCTTCATGATACAAATTAGTTTTCGTAATGATGAGACCTGAGATTTTCAATGACGAAGTTTTGTACTGCATAACATGCTGAAGTTTTCATTTAATTAAGGTTTTTTTCTAAAATATGCTTAATTCTAATAAGTTTTTTCTGAATGTGCTTATATTTGCCAAACTTCAGCACTAATAATATGCTTAAGTTGTCAGGACCCAAAATCCTAACTCAGGTCGTGATGGCGCCCAACACCCGGGTCAGGCAAGCCAACAGTTTGTTTACTAGTGAAATTTCCTTATTTGATAAAACATCCCCACACTTACCAAATTTTAAGCTTAGAACATTTAAGTGGAAGCGGATAAATTAGCCAACATAAGTAAATGTAGCCACAAGGATCATGAACCAATGTATACAGTTCCAAAAATATAAAGTCTACTATGTGTGCCAGGAACTAGTGTCACAAGTCTACAGGCGAACTAGTAGAATATACAAAAGATGAAATAAATTGTTCTACTGTATGACGGAAGTAGACACAAATAAACAAAAGATAACTCCATAGTGCTGCTGAGAATCGCCAAGGGAAGCAGCTCACCGTGGATTCAGGTCCAGAATATACTCCCAGGGTCAAGCGGATAACCAGATGCACCAGCCTCAAAACCTGTACAACTAAGTACAGAAGCGTAGCATGAGTACATAAAAAGATATGTACCCAGTGAGTATTCTGCCTAACCTCGAAGAAGTAGTGAAGAGAGGTCGACGTGATACTTACTAGGGCCAGACAATGTGAAATGAATACATGCTAATCAGTAATAGCAGTAATGAACAGTAATAAGGAAATGAGCATCAAATAACAATCTCTAGTACCCTCAAACCATCCCTTTCCATGGCATACAAGCTATTTAACCTTCTTTCTTTCATGAAATCAACAGTTACAATTACAGGGCTTCTCATAAATTACCAAACATATAACAGGCTGTGAACGTATGGTCGTTACGACGTGAAAAGTAAATTTGCATTGCCGAGGGTCGAACGGCCCGAACCATAGATGCATCTATCTGCCCCGCTCGCGAATTGAACATGTGACACAGTTAATATAATACTAAGACTACCCCGCTCGCAAATTATTCATGTGACTCGGGTTAATATAATACTAGGACTACCCCGCTCGAGAATCATTCATGCGACTCGGGTTCCCGTATAAATACATGATTAGCAGGAAATTCCAGATAATTTAGCAGGGAACATACTAACAGGGTGAGAATTTACTAATGTGAACTTCAAATCATAACTTCTTAGGCCTTCACATGAGAGATTCGAGGATATTAGACTACTTAGACCATATGCAAAATCACAGCTGTAACACGTAAAGCATGCTTGTGAGTCCTAAACTACCCGACAAGGCATAATAGTAGCTACGCACGTGCTCTCGTCACTTCGTGCATGCCTAGCCCCCGCAAATAGGGACAAACAACCATTTATAATCACCTATGGGGACAATTCCCTCTTACAAGGTTAGAAAGGAGACTCACCTTGTGTCGAACCTACTCTCCGGGTCAAGAACGCGCCTGAAAACTCCAAACTCGTCACCCAAGGACTCGAAACTAGCTAAATGTTATACAAATATATCAATTTATGCTCAAATGTATGGAATTCTCCTATTTACTTAGTTATTTCACCTTACTTGAAAAATCCTAAAATACACCTCCGGGCCTACATGCTCGGATTCCGGAAATTTTTTAAGGAATCAATCACCTATAGCCTAAGGATCACTAATATATAGTTTTTGTGTGATTCCATCGCAAATTTCTTGAAATTTCTCCCATTTTCCATAAAACCTAGGTTTTTCACTCTAACCCATGATTTTTCACTAATTAGTGTGTTAATCTACAAAAAAATTCAAGTATTCAACTTAAATTATAATAGGAATCACTTACCTCTCAGTTGCTAGGTGAAATCTCTTCTTTGGAAGCTCCCAAAATCGCCACAAGTGAAGAAAAATGGCTAAAATGAGACTAAGTCCCGTTTAAAACAAACACTGCCCAGCCGCCCTTGTGTGAGATCGCACAAGGAGACTTGCGATCGCGGAGAGTAATTGGGCTAGGCCTGTGCGATTGCGAGGGAGGGGGTGCGAACGCATAGAACAAACTGGTCCAGGCCACAAATCACCCCTGTGCGAACGCAGACAAGCCCATGCGATCGCACAGGGCATTTTCCCACACCCTGCCAACTCCCTCTATGCGATCGCACTGAAGGAAACCAGTCAGTGAAAATCTGGTTATTGAATTTAACTCCGAGGGGTCCGAAACTCACCCGAGCCCCTCGGGACCCCGTCCAAAGGCATTGGCAGGTCTATATTCATGATATGGACTCGCTCGAATTTTCGGAACGTGAAAAACAACAACAGAACTAAGAATTCGACCCCAAAACCAAATTGAATCAAACTTTGAACTTAAAGTTCTAGAATTCGGTTTCAATGCACCGAACCGACCTATACTACTCGGAATGACACCAAATTTTTGCAAGCAAGTCATAAATGACATAACAGAACTATTCCTTGTTACGGAATTCCGTTCAGACCTCGATAACACAAAAACACATTCCAACCCAAATTTCAAACTTAAGGAAACTCTAATTTCGATATTGGGCGCTGAAACCCCGGGTCATCCAAAACCCGTTTCGTGAAGTGCTGAATAAATATGGATAGCTTCTCCGTGTGTCCTCCTCGTACTCCCAGGTCGCCTCCTCGACTGGTTGGCCCCTCCACTGGACCTTTACGGCAGAAACTCTCTTTGATCTCAACTGGCGATCCTGCGTGTCAATAATAGCAACTGGCTCCTCCCCATAGCCCAACTTCTCATCCAACTGAATAGTGCTGAAATCAACCACGCGAGAGAAGTCGGCGTGGTACCTCCGGAGCATGGATACATGAAAGACCGGATGAACTCCTGATAAACTGGGAGGTAAAGCAAGCTCATAAGAAACCCCTCCAACCCGCCTCAATACTTCGAAAGGACCTATAAACCTCGGGCTATGCTTGACCTTCTTCCCGAACCTCATAATACTCTTCATCGGCGAGACTTTCAACAGAACCTTATCTCCCTCCATAAATGACACATCACGTGCCTTCTGATCCGCGTAACTCTTCTGTCTGGATTGTGCTGTGCGGAGCCTCTCCTGAATCAACTTCACTTTCTCCAAAGCATCTCTCGCCAGGTCGCTGCCCTATAACTTAGCCTCGCCAGGCTCAAACCACCCGATAGGAGAACAACATCGCCGACCATACAAATCCTCAAATGGAGCTATCTCGATGCTGGACTGATAACTGTTATTATAAGCAAACTCGGCCAAAGGCAAGAACTGGTCCCACTGACCTCCAAAGTCAATCACACATGCCCTGAGCATGTCCTCCAATATCTGAACTGTCTGCTCCGACTGACCATCAGTCTGAGGGTGAAATGCTGTGCTGAGATCTATCTGGGTTCCCACCTCACTATGCAATGCTCTCTAGAAATGCGAGGTGAACTGAGGACCTTGATCTTATATAATGGACACCGGCACACCGTGCAATCGAACTATCTCCCATATGTAGATCTGGGCCAACCTCTCATAAGTATAAGTAGTAGCCACTGGAATGAAATGCGCCGATTTGGTCAACCTATCCACAATGACCCAAACCGCGTCAACCTTCCGCAAAGTCCGAGGCAACCCAACCACGAAGTCCATAATGATGCGCTCCCACTTCCACTCAGGAATGGGCATCTGCTGAAGTAGGCCTACTGGCCTCTGGTGCTCATACTTAACCTGCTGGAAGTTAAGACACCTAGTCACATACTCCACAATGTCCCTCTTCATCCGCCTCCACCAGTAATGCTGCTTCAAATCATGATACATCTTCGTAGCACCAGGATGAACAGAATACCGAGAACTGTGTGCCTCCTCTAGAATCCTATCCCTTAGGCCATCAACATTAGGAACACATAAACGGCCCTGAAGTGTCAGAACACCATCCTCGCCAATAGTAACCTCCTTGGCACCACCCTGTACCACTGTCTCTTGAAGCTCTGCCAAGCACGGATCATCAAACTGCCGAGCCTTAATTTCACCCAATAACGAAGACTGAGCAACCACAAGTTCTAGAACACGACGAAGCTCTGAAAGGTCTAATATCACTAGGCGATTAGCCAAGGATTGAATGTCCAAGTCTAGAGGTCTCTCCTATGCTGCAATATAAGCCAAGCTACCCATACTCTCCGCCTTCCTGCTCAAAGCATCCGCTACCACATTCGCCTTGCCCGGATGATATATAATGGTGATGTCATAATCCTTCAGTAACTCAAGCCACTTGCGCTGCCTCAAATTAAAATCCCTCTGTTTGAACAAGTGTTGTAAGCTGTGGTGGTTTGTATAAACCTCATAGGACACCCCATACAAGTAGTGACTCAAAATCTTAAGAGTATGAACAATCGCCGCCAACTCCAAATCGTGCACATGATAAGTTTTCTCATGAACCTTCAGCTGGTGCGAAGTATAAGCAATAACTCTCCCTTCCCGCATCAACACACACTCCAAGCCAACACGCAAAGCGTCGCAATATACTGTATACATCCCAGAATCGGAAGGCAATACTAGAACTGGTGCTGGGGTTAATGCTATCTTGAGCTTCTGAAATCTCGCCTCACACTCATCAGACCATCGGAGTGGGGCATTCTTCTGAGTCAATCTATTAAATGGAGCTGCAATAGAAGAGAACCCCTCCACAAATCGGCGATAATAGCCTGCTAGGCCCAAAAAGCTCATGATCTCGGTAGCTGAAGTAGGACGCGGCTAACTCTAAACCGCCTCAATCTTCTGAGGATCAACCTTGATACCCTCTCCGAATACCACATGCCCCAAGAATGCCACGGAATCCAACCAGAACTCACACTTGGAGAACTTAGCATATAGCTTCTGTTCTCGCAAAGTCTGGAGCACAACTCTCAAATGCTGCTCGTTCTCCCCCAGGCTACGTGAGTAAATAAAAATGTCATCAATGAAGACAATGACAAAGGAATCAATATACGACCTGAATACCATGTTCATCAAGTCCATAAATGCTGCTGGGGCATTATTCAAGCAAAATGACATCACCAGGAACTCATAATGGTCATATCTCGTACGAAAAGCCATCTTCGGAACATCTGAGGCCCGAATCTTCAACTGATGATATCCCGATCTCAAATCAATCTTAGAAAACATCCTAGCACCCTGAAACTGGTGAAACAAATCATCGATGTGCGGCAAAGGATACTTGTTATTAATGGTGACCTTGTTCAACTGGCGGTAATCAATACATATTCGCATGGACCCATCCTTCTTCTTCACGAATAGAACTGGAGCACCCCACGACGATACACTCGGTCTGATGAACCCCTTAGCTAACAACTCCTCAAGCTGATCCTTCAACTCCTTCGGAGCCATACGGTACGGAGGAATAGATATAGGTTGGGTGCCTGGAGCTAAATCAATGCAGAAATCAATATCACGATCCGGAGGCATGCCTGGAAGGTTTGAAGGAAATACATCAGCAAACTCTCGAACCACTGTCACTGAATCAATCGTCGGAGACTCGGCGGTGGTGTCCCGCACATAAGCAAGATAGGCCAGAAAACCCTTCTCGGCCATATGTCGAGCCTTCAAGAATGAAATAACCCGGCTGGCTGCACTAACTGAGGAACCTCTCCACTCCAGCCTAGGCGACTCGGGCATGGCTAAAGTAACTATCTTGGCATGGTAATCTAGCACGGCATGATAAGGAGATAGCCAATCCATGCCTAGAATAACCTCAAAATCAACCTTGTCGAGCAACAAAAGGTCCGCTCGAGTCTTGAATCCACAGAATGTGATCACACAAGACTGATAGATCCGGTCTACCACCACAGAATCACTCACAGGAGTGGACACACATATAGGAGAACCCAAGGACTCACGAGGAGCATCTAGGAAATGAGCAAATAAGGCTGAAACATAGGAATAGGTGGATCCAGGATCAAATAACGCTGATGCCTTTCTACCACATACTGAAATAATACATGTGATCACAGTGTTTGAGGCCACTGCATCTGATCTGGCAGAATGTCATAGAATCTAGCTGGAGTACTGGAAGACTGAGCTCCACCAGAGTGAACCGGAGCTTCCTAACCTCCCCCTGACTGGCCTCCAACTCTAGGACGACCCCTGCTGACCTGTCCTTCACCTCTAGGTGGCCTGACTACTGGTGTTGGACTCATAGGCTGGTAACCCTGCATCACTACCTTGCCCCGAAACCTGGGACAAGTCTTCCTGATATGGCCGAGATCCCCACACTCATAACATATCACTCGAGGCATGGCCTGATGCCATGAAGAAGAACCATGGATAATTGGGGAACGGTGAGAACCCTCTGGCATAGTGCTGAAATAAGGTCTCACTAGAGCACCACGAGGAGGTGGTGGTGGGGGTGCTGAATATGGGGGCCTACTAGGCTGACCCCTACCAAACTAAGCTCTGCCCCTAGCTGGGGCACCTCTAAAATCCCCGGAATATCTGGCTCTCTTATCCTGCTGTACCTGCTCCCTGATCCTCGACCGATAACCCTCGACCCTACGAGAAATCTCTACTACCAGCTGATAAGGAGTCTCCATCTCCACCGCTCGGGCCATGTTGGCCCTAATGCCTGGATGCAACCCAGCTACAAATCTCTGCACTCTCTCAGCATCGGTAGATAGTATCATGAGTGCATGGTGAGACAACTCAGAAAATCTAGCCTCATAATCCATCACTGACATTTGTCCCTGTTCCAGCTTCTCAAACTGATGTCGTAGCTCTTCCCTCTCAGAGGGTGGGATATATCTATCTAGAAACATCTGAGTGAACTGCTCCCAAGTGATAGGAGGAGAATCTACCGGCCTGCTGAGAATATAGGACTGCCACCATCTGCGAGCTCTGCCCTCTAACTGGAAAGTATCGAAGTCCACTCCATGGGACTCTAGTATCCTCATGTTGTGCAGTCTGTCCCTGCATCGGTCAATGAAATCCAGGGCATCCTCGCCTCGCTCACCCCCAAAGAATGGAGGGTGCAATCGAGTCCATCTGTTCAATAACTTCTGCGGATCGCCGTCTGCAGCTGGTCTGGGCTCAGGTGCTGCTGCTACAGGCTGGACCCCACCCACGGCAGTGTACCCGGGGTATGATGAAGTGCTACTGTCTGGATTGCAGCCTGGGCAGTAGTGGTCTGGGCTTCCTCTCCTGCCTGAGATGAAACCAGCCTAGGACATAGTATCCATAAATCTCATCATATGTCCCATAACCTCCTGGAAGCCTGGCGCCGTCATGAAGTCCACTAGAGCGGGACCCGCTGGGGGAACCTCCCCCTGCTCCTCTATAGTATGATCCGCTGGTGGTGCAACTGGAATAGCTTTGGGACGCCCCCGTACCCTACCTCGGGCCGGTGCCCTCCCCCGGACTCTGCCAAATGTACGTGTCCTCACTATCTGTGAGAAAATAGAAGAATGAGATTTAGTAAACCATCAACTGCACGATAGATCATGAATAAAGAGAGGTTTCCTAACACCCTATAGCCTCCCGAAAATAAATACAGACGTCTCCGTATCGATCCGCAAGACCCTATTAGGTTTGCCCGTGACTTGTGAGACCTACGTGAACCTAGTGCTCGGATACCATGTCATCACGACCCAAAATCCTAACTCAGGTCGTGATGGCACCCAACACCAGGGTCAGGCAAGCCAACAATTTGCTTACTAGTGAAATTTTCTTATTTGATAAAACATCCCCACACTTACCAAATTTTAAGTTTAGAAAATTTAAGTGGAAGCGGATAAATTATCCAACATAAGTAAATGTAGCCATAAGGATCATGAACCAAGATATACAGTTCCAAAAATATAAAGTCTACTATGTGCGTTCCAGGAACTAGTGTCACAAATCTACAGGCGAACTAGTAGAATATACAAAATATGAAATAAATTGTTCTACTGTCTGAAGGAAGTAGACAGAAATAAACAAAAGATAACTCCATAGTGCTGCTGAGAATCGCCAAGGGAAGAAGCTCACCGTGGAGTCAGGTCCAGAATATACTCCCAAGGTCAAGCTCCGGTCGGATAACTAGATGCACCAGCCTCAGAACCTGTACAATTAAGTACAGAAGCGTAGCATGAGTACATAAAAAGATATGTACCCAGTGACTATCCCTCCTAACCTCGAAGAAGTAGTGACGAGAGGTCGACGTGATACTTACTAGGGTCAGACAATGTGAAATGAATGCAGGCTAATCAATAATAGCATTAATGAATAGTAATAAATAAATGAGCATCAAATAATAATCTTTAGTACCCTTACGCCATCCCTTTCAATGGCATACAAGCTATTTAACCTTCTTTCTTTCATGAAATCAACAGTTACAATTACAGGGCTTCTCATAAATTACCAAACATATAACAAGCTATGAACGTACGGTCGTTACGACGCGAAAAGTAAATGTCCATTGCCGAGGGTCGAACGATCCGAACCATAGATGCATCTATCTGCCCCGCTCGCGAATCGAACATGCGACACGGTTAATATAATACTAAGACTACCCCGCTCGTGAATTATTCATGCGACTCGGGTTAATATAATACTCGGACTACCCCGCTCGCGAATCATTCATGCGACTCGGGTTCCCGTATAAATACATGATTAGCAGGAGATTACAGATAATTTAGCAGGGGACATACTAACAGGGTGAGAATTTAATAATGTCAACTTCAAAGCATAACTTCTTAGGCCTTCACATGAGAGATTCGAGGATAGTATACTACTTAGACCATATGCAAGAGCACAGCTATAACACGTAAAGTATGCTTGTGAGTCCTAAACTACCCGACAAGGAATAATAGTAGCTACGCACGGGCTCTCGTCACTTCAGCGTGCGTAGCCTCCGCAAATAAGGAAAAACAACAATTTATAATCACCTATGGGTACAATTCCCTCTTACAAGATTAGAAAGGAGACTCAACTTGTGTCGAACCTACTCTCCGGGTCAAGAACGTGCCCGAAAACTCCAAACTCGCCACCCAAGGACTCGAAACTAGCCAAATGTTATACGAATATATCAATTTATGCTCAAAATTATGGAATTCTCCTATTTACTTAGTTATTTCACCTTACTTGAAAATTTCTAAAAATACACCCCTGAGCCCACATGCTCGGATTCTGGAAATGTTTGAAGGAATCAATCACCCATAGCCTAAGGATCATTAATATATAGTTTTTGTGTGATTCCATGGAAAATTTCTTGGAAATTCTCCCATTTTCCATAAAACCTAGATTTTTCACTCTAACCCATGATTTCCCACTAATTAGTGTGTTAATCTACATAAAATTTCAAGTATTCAACTTAAATTATAATAGGAATCACTTACCTCTCAGTCGCTAGGCGAAATCTATTCTTTGGAAGCTCCCAAAATCACCACAAGTGAAGATAAATGGCTAAAATGGGACCAAGTCCCATATAAAAAAAACACTGCCTAGTTGCCCCTTGTGTGCGATCGCACAAGGGGACTTGCGATCGCGGAGACTGATTGGGCTAGGCCTGTGCGATTGCGGGGGAGGGGGTGTGAACACAGAGAACAAACTGGGCCAGGCCATAAAAACACCCCTGTGCGAACGCAGACAAGCCCATGTGATCGCACAGGGCATTTTGCCACACCCTGCCAACTCCCTCTATGCGATCGCACTAATGCACCTGCGATCGCACTGACGGAAACCAGTCAGTAAAAATCTGGTGTTTTGAATTTAACTCCGAGGGGTCAAAAACTCACCCGAGCCCCTCGGAACCCCGTCCAAAGGCACTGGCAGGTCTGTATTCATGATATGGACTCGCTCAAATTTTCGGAACGTGAAAAACAACAACGAAACTAAGAATTCAACCCCAAAACCAAACTGAATCAAACTTTGAACTTAAAATTCTAGAATTCGCTTTCAATGCGCCGAACCGACCTATACTACTCGGAATGACACCAAATTTTGCAAGCAAGTCATAAATGACATATCGAAACTATTCCCGATCTCAGAATTCCGTTCGGACCTCGATAACACAAAAACACGTTCCAACCCAAATTTCAAACTTAAGGGAACTCTAATATCGATATTGGGCGCCGAAACGCCCCCGAGTCATCCAAAACCCTTTCGGAACATACGCCCAAGTCCGAAATCGTCATACGAAGCTACCGGAACCGTCGAAACTCGATTCCGAGGTCGTTTAATCAAAATGTTGACCGAAGTTTTGCCATAAAGGCCAACCTTAAAGAACCAAGTGTTCCTATACCACGCTAAATGCTTCCAAATCCCGAACCACCCGTCCCCGCAAGTAATAAATCATAATAAGCCGCTACGGCAAGTCTCATTTAGGGGAATGGGCTCCTGATATGCAAAACGACCGGTCGGGTCGTTACATTCTCCGCCTCTTAAACAAATGTTCATCCTCAAACGGGTCTAGAATCATACCTGAAGTGCTGAATAAATGTGGATATCTACTCCGCATGTCCTCCTCAGACTCCCAGGTCGCCTCCTCGACTGATTGGACCTTCCACTGGACCTTTACGGCATAAACTCTCTTGGATCTCAACTGGCGATCCTGCCTGTCAATAATAGCAATTGGCTCCTCCTCATAGCCCAACTTCTCATCCAACTGAATAGTGCTGAAATCAACCCTGTGAGAAGTCGGCGTGGTACAGCCGGATCATAGATACATGAAAGACCGTGTCACGACCCAAAATCCAACACAGGTCGTGATGGCGCCCAATCCCGGAGTCAGGCAAGCCAACAATTATTTACTAGTGAGATTTTCCTTTTTTAACATACTAACCCCACATATTCCCAAAGTTTTAAGCTTAGATCATTTAAATAAAAACGAAAACATTAACCAACTTAAGTAAATACAGCCAAAATGATCATGACCCAATATATACAGTCCCAAAAGAAAGATTCTACTATGTGCGTGCCATGAACTAGTGTCACAAGTCAACTGGCGAACTAGCAGAATATACAAAAGATTATACAAACTGTACTGCTGTCTGAGAGAAATAGACAGAAATGAACAAAAGATAACTCCATAGTACTGCTGAGAATCGCCCAGGGATGCAGCTCACCGTGGAGTCAGGTCTAGAATATACGTCAAGCTCCGGTTGGGTAACCAGAGGCACCAGCCTCAGAACCTGTACAATTAGGTATAGAAGTGCAGCATGAGTACATAAATATATATATGTACCCAGGGAGTATACCGCCTAACCTCGAAGAGGTAGTGACAAGAGGTCGACATGACACTCACTAAGGTCCAACAGTAATAATGCAAAACAGGATATAACGGAATGCAGGAGACATATGAGACAGTAAGCAGCAGATACCTATCAAATACAGAAATCCAGGAAACTACTAAAAATAAGCAACAATGTACACTTTCCTTTTCCCCCCAAATATCTGTCAAGTCAATATCAACGGAAACAATACCAAATAGCCAAGCGCACACAAGGGTAAGACCACCGGCCTGAGTCATAAGGAAATATCTAGACACTGAATAGACGTAAAGCTTCCCCCGCTCGCGAATCATACCTGCGACTCGGGTGCTAACACATTTATGTACAATTTCATAAAGCTCCCCTCGATCGTGAATCATACCTGCGATTCGAGTGCTGACACACTTATATAAAATTACCATAAAGCTTCCCTCGACCGCGCATCATACCTGCGGTTTGAGTGCTGACACACTTATACCGATTTATCATAAAGCTTCCCTCGATCACAAATCATACCTGCAATTTGAGTGCTGACTCTCATACGTACATATATATATACTAAAATATCAATAACTCAGTAGGGGATATACCTGTAACAGGGATTAAACAACGGGGAGTTCAAGTGCAACTTTCCACATTTCCATATCAATTTACAAGCAATAGGCAGCTCAAAAAACACTCAAAGGTACATATAAGGCACATAGAGACATGCGTGTGAGCCCTAAAACTACCCGACATAGCATGATAGTCGCCACGTACAGACTCTCGTCACTTTGTACGCACGTAGCCTCCAAAACAATTACACACAGCATATGTAACACCTATGTGGACAATTCCCTCTTACAATGTTAGAAAGGAGACTCACCTCGTGTCGAATCTACCTCTCGGACCAAGGATGCGCCCGAACTCCGAACTCTACACTCGAGGACTCGTAACTAGAAAAATATGGTACAATGAAATCAATGCATGCTCAAAGTAGGGTAATTATCCTATTTATTAAATAATTCAACATTCTTGAAGAATTCCCAAAATCCAACCCCGGGCCCGCACGCTCGGATTCCAATAATTCTCGAAGAAAACACTCACCCAAAGCCTAAGGGTCATTAATATACGATTTTTACTTGATTTCATAGCAAATTCACGGGTAAATTCTCAAATTATCGAAAGCTCTAGGTTACTACCCAATTCTTGATTTTTCACTAATTTAGGTAGTTAATTAAGCTAGTAATCCATGCATGAAGCTAATATTAGAGTAGATTTTACTTACCTTCAATAACCAGATTGTTTGCCCCTAAAAAATGGTGGAAATCGCCACAAGGAAGAAGAAGAAGACGAGAAAAATATATTAAAACCCGTGCATAAAAACACACTGTCTGAACAGTGTTTTTGCACCTGCGGCTCGAGGACCGCACCTGCGGTCTCTCACCTGCGAGCAAAGGCTCGCACATGCGGTCTCGCACCTGCGAGCAAAGGCTCGCACCTGCGAAAAGGGACTGGGGATCCTGGGCCCGCACCTGCAGAGTGGAGACCGCACCTGCGGCTCCGCTCCTGCGGAACTTGTCCGCACCTGCGAGAAATGGCCAGAAAACTGGGGGTCGCACCTGCGACTTGTCAACCACACCTGCGGTCACACCAGAACATGTGCACCAGCAGCTATCTCAGCTGGTTTTTGGCCTCGTGTGGTGTCCGGGAGGCACCAGGGCCTACCCGAGCACCCGTCCAAATATACCAACAAGTCCCAAATCATAATACGGACTCGCTCGAGCCTTCGGAACACCAAAAACATCGTTAAAACTCAAAGTCACACCTCAAAACCCCAAGAACCAAACTTAGGAACTTTAAGTTTTCTAGACTTCGCTAACAACGCGCCGAACCGACCTATACTACTCGGAATGACACCAAATTTTGCAGGTAAGTCATAAATGACATAACGGAACTATTCCCGGCCTCGGAATTTTGTTCGGACCTCGATAACACAAACACACATCCAAAAACACAATAGGAACTTAAGGAACTTCTTATTTCAATATTGGGCTCCGAAACGCTCCCGGGTCATCAGAAACCCATTCTAAACATACGCCCAAGTACAAAATCATCACACGAAGCTACCGGAACAGACGAAACTCGATTCCGAGGTCGTTTACCCAAAATGTTGACCGAAGTCAAACTTGGCCTTAAAGGCCAACCTTAAGGAACCAATTGTTCCAGTAGCACTCTAAACACCTCCAAATCCCGGACCATCAGTTCTCGCAAGTCATAAATAATAAAAAGTCATTATGGAAAGTTTCATTTAGGGGAACGGGGCCAATAACGCAAAACGACCGATCGGGTCGTTACATTCTCCACCTCTTAGACAAACGTTCATCCTCGAAAGGGTCTAGAATCATACCTGAAGTGCCGAATATGTGTGGATATCTGCTCCGCATGTCCTCCTCGGACTCCCAGGTCGCCTCCTCAACTAGATGGCCCTTCCACTGGACCTTTACAGCAGAAACTCTCTTGGACCTCAACTGGCGGTCCTGTCTATTAATAATAGCAACTGGCTCCTCTTCGTAGCCCAACCTCTCATCCAACCAAATAGTGCTGAAATCAACCACGTGAGAGAAGTCGGCATGGTACCTCCGGAGCATGGATACATGAAAAACTGGATGAACTCCTAATAAACTGGGAGGCAAGGCCAGCTCATAAGCAACCTCCCCAACTCGCTTCAACACCTCGAATGGACCTATAAACCTCGGGCTCATCTTGCCCTTCTTCCCAAACCTCATAATACCCTTCATAGCCGAGACGTCAACAGGACCCTTTCTCCCTCCATAAATGATACATCACGCGCCCTCTGATCCGCGTAACTCTTCTGTCTGGACTGTGTTGTACGGAGCCTCGCCAGGCTCAAACCACCCGATAGGAGAACGACATTGCTGACCATACAAAGCCTCAAATGGTGCCATCTCAATGCTGAACTGATAACTATTATTGTAAGAAAACTCGGCCAAAGTCAAGAACTGGTCCCACTGACCTCCGAAGTCAATCACACATGCTCTGAGCATGTCCTCCAATATATGAATTGTACGCTCTAACTGATCGTCAGTCTGAGGGTGAAATGTTGTGCTGAGGTCTATCTGGGTGTCCATATCAATATGCAATGCTCTCCAGACGTGAGAGGTGAACTAAGGACCTCGATCTAATACAATGGACACCGGCAAACCATGCAACCGGACTATCTCCCGAATGTAGATCTGGGCCAACCTCTCAGAAGTATGTGTAGCAGCTACTGGATGAAATGCGCCGATTTGGTCAATCTATCCACAATGACCCAAACCGCTTCCACCTTCCGCAAAGTTCGAGGCAACCCAACCACGCAGTCCATAACGATGTGCTCCTATTTCTACTCAGGAATGTGCATCTGCTAAAGTAGGCCCCATGGCCTTTGGTGCTCATACTTTACCTGCTGGCAATTAAGACACCTATTCACATACTCCACAATGTCCTTCTTCATCCGCCTCCACCAGAAATGCTGCTTCAAGTCACGATACATCTTCATAGCACCAAGATGAATAAAATACCGAGAACTATGTGCCTCCTCTAGAATTCTCCCCCTCAGGACATCAACATTAGGAACACATAAGCAGCCCTGAAGTCTCAGAACACCATCCTCGCCAATAGTAGCCTCCTTGGCCATACCCGGAACCACTGGCACTGAATCAATCGTCAGAGACTCGGTGGTGGTGTCCCGCACGTAAGCAAAATAGGCTAGACAAACCTTCTCAACCATATGTCGAGCCTTCAAGAATGAAATAACCCGGCTGGCTGCACTAACTTAAGAACCCCTCCACTCCAGCCTAGGCGACTCGGGCATAGCTAAAGTAACTATCTTGGCATGGCAATCAAGCACGACATGATAAGGAGATAGTCAATCCATGCCTAGAATAACCTCAAAATCAACCATGTCGAGCAATAAAATGCCGGCTATGGTCTCGAACCCACAGAAGGTGATCACACAAGACCGATACACCCGGTCTACCACCACAGAATCGCCCACAGGAGTGGACACATATATAGGAGATCTCAAGGACTCACGAGAAACATCCAAAAAAGGAGCAAATAGGGATGAAACATATGAATAAGTGGATCCTGGATCAAACGATATTGAAGCCTCTCTACCACATACTGAGATAATACATGGGATCACGGCGTCTGAGGCCACTGCATCTGATCTAGCCGGAATAGCATAGAATCTGGCTGGAGAACCGGAAGACTGGGCTCCACCAGAGTGAACAGGAGCTGCCTGACCTCCTCCTGAATGTCCTCCACCTCTAGGACGACCCCTGTCGACCTGTCCTCCACCTCTAGGTGGCCGGACTGCTGGTGCTGAACTCATAGGCTGATAACCTTGCTGCACTGTCTTGCCCCAAAACCTGGGACAAGCCTTCCTCACATGGCCCAGATCCCCGCACTCGTAACATCTCACAAGTGACATATCCTGCTGCCCCGAAGAAGAAGAATCCTGAATGGTCGGAAAGCGATGTGAACCCTCAAGCATAGCACTGAAATAGGAACTGGAGGATCTCTGGCGAATGGGGTAACCACTAGGAGAAATCTGAATAGATGGAAGACGGTAGGAGCACTCTGGCATGGCAGTGAACTGGGGCCTAACTGGACACCTCGGGGAGATGGTGGAGGTACTGAATAAGAAGGCCTGATGGGATGACCACCCCCAAAGCGACCTATGCTCCTAGCTGGGGTATACCTGAAATCTCCTGAGAACCTAGCCCTCTTATCCTGCTGAGCCTGCTCCCTGCTCCTCGACCGATAACCCTCGATCCTGCGAGCAATCTACACTACGAGCTGATAAGGAGTACCTATCTCCACCTCTCGAGCCATGGTAGATCTAATACCTGGATGCAACCTTGCTACAAACCTCCGAACTCTCTCAGCGTCGGTGGGTAATATCATAAGTGCATGGCATGACAGCTCTGAAAATCTAGCCTCATAATCTGTAACGGATATATGTCCCTGCTCTAACCGCTCAAACTGACCCCGCAGCTCTTCCCTCTCCGAGGGTGGAATATATCTGTCCAAGAACATCTGTGGGGAACTGCTCCCAAGTTACAGTAGGAGAATCTGCTGGCCTGCTGAGAACATAAGACTGCCATCACCTGCGAGCTCTGCCGTTTAACTGGAATGTGGTGAAATCCACTCCATGGGACGCTAGGATCCCCATGTTGTGCAGTCTATCCCTGCACCTATCAATGAAGTCTTGGGCATCCTTATCTCTCTCACCCCCGAAGACTGGAGGGCGCAATCGAGTCCATCCGTCTAACATCTTTTGCTGATTGCCATCCGCAGCTGGTCTAGGCTCCGGAGCTTCTACTACAGGCTGGGTACCACTCATAGGTAGTGTACATGGGGTGTGATGTAATGCTGCTATCGGTCCTGCGGCCTGGGAAGTAGGGGTCTGGGCTCCCCTTCCCGCCTGAGAAGTGGCAAGATCTGCTAAAACTAAACCAGCCTGGGACATAGTGTCCATAAATCTCACCATACGGCCTATGACTGCCTGGAAGCCAAGCGCCGTCATAAAGTCTACTGGTGCAAGATCTGCTAGAGGCACCTCATCCTGTTCCTCTACAATAGGGTGCCCTGGTGGCGGGACCGAAATAGCTCTGGGACGCCCTCGTCCCCTACCACGGGCCGGCGCCCTCCTCCGACCTCTGCCAGCGGGGGTAACGGCTCTTCCCAGGTCTGGAACATCAGATGCGCGCGTCCTCACCATCTGTGAGAGAATAGGAGAATGAATTTAATAAATCATCGACTGCACGATAGAATAATAACAAAGAGTGGTTTCCTAACACCCTATATCCTCCTGAAGATAAGTACAGACGTCTCCGTACCGATCCGCAAGACTCTACTGGGCTTCCCCGTGACTCGTGAGACTTATATGAACCTAGTGCTCTGATACCATGTTGTCACGACCAATAATCCAACACAGGTCGTAATGGCGCCCAACCCCGGAGTCAGGCAAGCCAACAGTTATTTACTAGTGAGATTTTCCTTATCTAACATACTAACCCCACATATTCCCAAAGTTTTAAACTTAGATCATTTAAATAAAAACGAAAACATTAACCAACTTAAGTAAACAGAGCCAAAATTATCATGACTCAATATATACAGTCCCAAAAAAAAGAGTCTACTATGTGCGTGCCAAGAACTAGTGTCACAAGTCAACAGGCGAACTAGTAGAATATACAAAAGATTATACAAATTGTATTGTTGTCTGAGAGAAATAGACAGAAATGAACAAAAGATAACTCCATAGTACTGATGAGAATCGCCCAGGGAGGAAGCTTACCGTGGAGTCAGTTCCAGAATATACGACAAGCTCCGGTCGGGTATCCAGAAGCACCAGCCTGAGGAACCTGTACAATTAAGTACAGAAGTGCAGCATGAGTACATAAATATATATGTGTACCCAGTGAGTATCTCGCCAAACCTCGAAGAGGTAGTGATGAGAGTTCGACATGACACTCACCAAGTTCCAACAATAATAATGCAAAACAGGATATAACGGAATGCAGTAGACATGTGAGACAGTAAGCAACAGATACCTATCAAATATAGAAATCCAGGAAACTACTGAAAATAAGCAACAATGTACACTTTCATTTTCCCCCCAAATATTTGTCAAGTTATATCAATGGAAACAATACCAAATAGGCAAGCGCACACACGACAACCGGCCGGAGTCATAAGGAAATATCTTGACACTGAATAGATGTAAATCTTCCCTCGCTCGCGAATCATACCTGTGACTCAGGTGCTGACACATTTATGTACAATTTCCATAAAGCTCCCCTCGATCGCAAATCATACCTGCGATTCGAGTGCTGACACACTTATATACAATTACTATAAAGCTTCCCTCGACCACACATCATACCTGTGGTTCGAGTGCTGACACACTTATACCGATTTATCATAAAGCTTCCCTCGATTGCGAATCATACCTGCGATTCGAGTGCTGACTCTCCTACGTACATATATATATATATATACCAAAATATCAATAACTTAGTAGGGGCTATACCTGTAACAGGGATTAATCAACGGGGAGTTCAAGTGCAACTTTCCACATTTCCATATCAATTTACAAGCAATAGGCAGGTCAAAGAACACCCAAAGGTACATATAAGGCACATAGAGACATGCGTGTGAGCCCTAAAACTACCCGACATAGCATAATTGTCACCACGTACAGACTCTCGTCACTTTTTACGCACGTAGACCCCAAAATAATTACACACAACATATGTAACACCTATGGGGACAATTCCCTCTTACAAGGTTAGAAAGGAGACTCACCTCATGTTGAATCTACCCCTCGGACCAAGGATGCGCCCGAACTCTGAACTCTACACCCGAGGACTTGCAACTAGCCAAACATGGTACAATAACATCAATGCATGCTCAAAGTAGGGTAATTATCCTATTTATTCAATAATTCAACATTCTTAAAGAATTCCCAAATTCCAACCCCGGGCCCGCACGCTCGGATTCCAATAATTCTCGAAGAAAACACTCACCCAAAGCACTAGGATCATTAATATACGATTTTTACTTGATTTCATAGCAAATTCACGGGTAAATTCTCAAATTATCGAAAGCTCTAGGTTACTACCCAATTCTTGATTTTTCACTAATTTAGGTAGTTAATTAAGCTAGTAATCCATGCATGAAGCTAATATTGGAGTAGATTTTACTTACCTTCAATAACCAGGTCATTTTCCCCTCAAAAATGGTGGAAATCGCCAAAAGGAAGAAGAAGAAGATGAGAAAAATGTATTACAACCCGTTTATAAAAACACACTGTCTGAACAGTGTTTTTGCACCTACGGCTCGAGGACCGCACCTGCGAGCAAATGCTTGCACCGGCGGAAATGGACTAGGGAGCCTGGGCCCCCACCTGCGGAGTGGAGACCGCACTTGCGGCTCCGCTCCTGCTGAACTTATCTGCACCTGCGAGGCTGGAACAACAAGAGCAGTCTCGCACCTGCGACTGGTCAACCGCACCTACGGTCAAACAAGAACAGGTGCACCAGCAGCTATCTCAGCTGGTTTTTAGCCTCGTGTGGTGTCCGGGATGCACCTGGGCCCACCCAAGCCCCCGTCCAAATATACCAACAAGTCCCAAATCATAATACGGACTTGCTCGAGCCTTCGGAACACCCAAAATAACGCTAAAACTCAAAGTCACACCTCAAAACCCCAAGAACCAAACTTAGGAACTTTAAGTTTTCTAGACTTCGCTAACAACGTGCCGAACTGACCTATACTACTCGGAATGACTCCAAATTTTTCAAGCAAGTCATAAATGACATAACGGAACTATTCCCGGCCTCGGAATTTCGTTCGGACCTCGATAACACAAAACACGTCCAAAACCACAATAGGAACTTAAGGAACTTCTTATTTCAATATTGGGCGCTGAAACGCTCCCGGGTCATCAGAAACCCATTCCGAACATACGCCCAGGTCCAAAATCATCACATGAAGCTACCGGAATCGATGAAACTCGATTCCGAGGTCGTTTACCCAAAATGTTGACCGAAGTCAAACTTGGCCTTAAATGCAAACCTTAAGGAACTAATTGTTCCTGTAGCACTCTAAACACCTCCGAATCCCGGACCACCATTTCCCGCAAGTCATAAATCATAAAAAGCCGCCATGGGAAGTTTCATTTAAGGAAACGGGGTCCGATAAACTGGGAGGTAAAGCAAGCTCATAAGCAATCCCTCCAACTCGCCTCAATACTTCGAGAGGACCTATAAACCTCGCGCTCAGTTTTCCCTTCTTCCCGAACCTCACAATACCCTTCATCGGCGACACTTTCAACAGAACCTTATCTCCTCCCATAAATGACACATCACGCGCCTTCTGATCCGCGTAACTCTTCTGTTTGGACTGTGCTGTGTGGAGCCTCTCCTGAATCAACTTCACTTTCTCCAACGCATCTCTCACCAGGTCGGTGCCATATAACTTAGCCTCGCCAGGATCAAACCACCCGATAGGAGAACGACATCACCGACCACCCAAAGCCTCAAATGGATCCATCTCGATGTTGGACTGATAACTGTTATTATAAGAGAACTCGGCCAAAGGCAAGAACTGGTCCCACTGACCTCCAAAGTCAATCATACATGCCCCGACCATGTCCTCCAATATCTGAACTGTCCGCTCCGACTGACCATCAGTATGAGGGTGAAATACTGTGCTAAGATCTATTTGGGTGCCCACCTAACTATGCAATGCTCTCCAGAAATGCGAGGTGAACTGAGGACCTCGATCTGATATAATGGACACCGGCAAACCGTGCAACCAGACTATCTCCCGAATGTAGATCTGGGCCAACCTCTCATAAGTATAAGTAGTAGCCACTGGAATGAAATGCGCCGATTTGGTCTACCTATCCACAATGACCCAAACCATGTCAGCCTTCTGCAAAGTCCGAGGAAACCCAACCACGAAGTCCATAGTGATGCGCTCCCACTTCCACTCAGGAATGGGCATCTGCTGAAGTAGGCCTCCTGGCCTATGGTGCTCATACTTAACCTGCTGGCATTTAAGACACCTAGTCACATACTCCACAATGTCCCTCTTCATCCACCTCCACCAGTAATGCCGCTTCAAATCACGATACATATTCGTAGCACCAGGATGAACAGAATACCGAGAATTGTGTGCCTCTTCTAGAATCCTCTCCCTCAGGCCATCAACATTAGGAACACATAAACGGACCTGAAGTCTCAGAACACTATCCTCGCCAATAGTAACCTCCTTGGAACCACCCTGTACCACTGTCTCCTGAAGCTCTTCCAAGTACGGATCATCAAACTGCCGAGCCTTAATTTCACCCAATAACGAACACTGAGCAACCACATGTGCTAGAACTCGACGAGGCTCTGAAAGGTCTAATCTCACCAGGCGATTAGCCAAGGACTGAATGTCCAAGGATAGAGGTCTCTCCTCTGCTGCAATATAAGCCAAGCTACCCATACTCTCTGCCTTCCTGCTCAAAGCATCTGTTACCACATTCGCCTTGCCCGGATGATATAGAATGGTGATGTCATAATTCTTCAGCAACTCAAGCCACCTGCGCTGCCTCAAATTAAGATCCATATGTTTGAACAAGTGTTTTAAGCTGTGGTGGTCTGTATAAACCTCACAGGACACCCCATACAAGTAGTGCCTCCAAATCTTAAGAGCATGAACAATCGCCGCCAACTCCAAATCGTGCACATGTTAATTTTTCTCATGAACCTTCAGCTGACGTGAAGCATAAGAAATAACTCTCCCTTCCTGCATCAAAACACACCCCAAGCCAATGCGCGAAGCGTCACAATATACTGTATACATCCCAGAATCGGAAGGTAATAATGGAACTGGTGTTGAGGTCAATGCTATCTTGAGCTTCTGAAAGCTCGCCTCACACTCGTTAGACCATCGAAACGGGACATTCTTCTGAGTCAATCTAGTCAGTGGAGCTGCAATAGAAGAGAACCCCTCCACAAATCGGCGATAATAGCCTGCTAGGCCCAAAAATCTCCTGATCTCGGTAGCTGAAGTAGGACGCGGCCAACTCTGAACCGCCTCAATCTTCTGAGGATCAATCTTGATACCCTCTCGGACACCACATGACCCAAGAATGCCACAGAATCCAACAAGAACTCACACTTGGAGAACTTAGCATATAGCTTCTGTTCTCGCAAAGTTTGGAGCACAACTCTCAAATGATGCTCGTGCTCCCCCAGGCTACGTGAGTAAATCAAAATGTCATATTACTATATATTTTATTGATAGAACATTAGTTTAGGTAGTATTTCGTTTGAATTTCATGTTTATTAATTTGCAAAATAAAGATAAGTTTTATACATTCAAATGTTAAAAATCAAACAGTCTTAATTATTTAGTATTAAGATCTTAATACACATCTTAATATATTCAGATTCAGATTTAGATATCTTAATCTTAATACACATGTTGGTATTCAGATGTGTATTCAGATTTAGACGTCTTAATCTTTAAAAAAACAAATGAGGCCTTAGTCCAGATACTCTGAACTGGGCGATTTACAGCCATACCTTATATAGCAGCCACCTTTTAACCTATACCCTATTTTTATAAATTATTGATTTGATAGCCAGCTGACAAAAAATCCGTACTAATATAACCATTCTACCCCTGACAAAACATATAAAAAAACTTTACGATTTGCACCACGCACAAAACACTTCACCGATCCTCCTCCATCACTCCATCTCTTCTCAGATCTCCTCTCCCAAACCAGAAATTTGAACCAGACCTAAATTCAAAAATTCAAATTGTAAGTATTGCAATTCAGTTTTTGAATCTGATTGATCTTCATGATACAAATTAGTTTTCGTAATGATGAGAAGATATTTTCAATGACGAAGTTTTGTACTGCATAACATGCTGAAGTTTTCCTTTAATTAAGGTTTTTTCTAAAATATGCTTAATTCTAATAAGTTTTTGCTGAATGTGCTTTTATTTGCTAAACTTCAGCACTAATAATATTCTTAAGTTATGTCCTGCTTTCTATAGTTTTTTGATGAGTTTTTCCAAAAACATCAGCATATATGCTGAAGTTGTTTAGTTCATTTTCTAAGCACTTCAGCATAACTACTGAAGTTTTCCTGTAATTAAGGTTTTTAATAAGTTTTTGCTAAAGTTTTTGGTTTATTTGCTAAACAAGGTAAATTTTTTGGCTTATTTGCTAAACAAGCTGAAATTTTTTTTTTTTTTTGGCTAAACTTCAGCACTAGTAATATGCTTAAGTTATGTACCGTGTTCTATAGTTTTTTGATGAGTTTTTTCAAAAACTTCAGCATATATGTTAACGTTGTTAAGTTCATTTTCCAAAGAAAAATAATATTTAAAAAAGTGCAGAAAAACATTAAGGTATTTTTTGACTTTATAGAAAAATAATATTTAAAAAAGTGCAGAAAAACATCCAAAGAAAAACTTAAGCATCTTGTGCTGAAGTTTTTTAGTTTATTTGCTAATACTTCAGCTCTTCAGATGCTGAAGTTTTCTCCTGGATATAATAGTTTTGTCATGACCTTTTCCAAAAACTTCAGCACAATATGCTGAAGTTTTTTAGTTTATTTGCTAATACTTCAGCTCTTCAGATGCTGAAGTTTTCTCCTGGATATAATAGTTTTGTCATGACCTTTTCCAAAAACTTCAGCACAATATGCTGAAGTTTTTTAGTTTATTTGCTAATACTTCAGCACTGAATGTGCTGAAGTTTTTCTCCTACGCTATGTAATTTTCTCCTGCATGCTCAAGTTAAATATTGTTTGTGCTTAACTTTTTTCCTACATTAATCAGCTTTTTCATGAGCTTTGTTCTCTAGTATATTTTCTCACACTTCAGCTTTTTTCATAATTAAATTCTTATCCTAATATNACTTCAGATGAAGAACTCAATACTTGTATACATTTGCTCACAACTGATTCAGCCTACAAGAATTGTCATTTTGTCATCGAAAAAATACAACGTATTTATCACGGTATAGGTGGTTCAGAATCTGCAGCATTCAACCAATCTCTTGACAGTATAGTAGCTTCAGAACAATTTGTTGATTATCAACATGAACTAGGGAAGCCAATAGTGGTAGTAGACAACGAGCAACAACCTTCTAACATTACATCTGCTTCAGAATATAGAATGCTACAACAATCGCCCCCTTCTCCAATAAATTCATACAAGTTTGTCAATGAGCAAGAAGAAGAAGGACAACTAATAATGTAAATTGAAACCAACATAGAATCCAACAAAAATTTATGTTACCTTCTGCAATAATAAGCAACNCCTCTAAGAAATCAAGAAAAAGAGTGAGGGGAAAGCTGAAAGAATCTCCACCATGTAAAATACTTAGGCATGATGCATTGCCTAAGGAAGTAAGAGTAGGATCATTTTTTGAGAACAAGGAAATATGACTAAATTTTTCTACAGCTTGGAGATAAACCAAAAGGTTGAATTCACAGCTTTTAGATCATGTTCAAAGAGATATGAGCCGAAATGCATTGAGGAGCAATGTGGTTGGATTGTGCGTGCTACCAGAATAAAAAATTCCACACTTTTCAGGGTGATAAAATATCATAACAACCATAAATGCTCAGTTGATGCAAGAAAATCATATCAGAAGCATGCTACATCAAATTTTATAAGTGAACAATTTTTAGAACATGTTCGAGACAAAAAGATAGAGGTTACACCAGCCTTTGTAGAAAATGAAATGAAAAAGAAATTTGGAATTGACATTGGATATCACAAGGCATGGCGCGCTATTCAAAAAGCTATTGCTTGCATAAGGGGAACACTGAAAGAGAACTACCAGATTCTTCCTTCATACCTACACATGATGGTGCATAGAAACCTAGGAACATACACAAGCATAAAAAGAGATGAGCAGAATTGGTAAGCAAAACAAATACCAACCATCAGCCTGAAGTTAAACTTCACACCTTATGATTTATTTTTTTGTGTTTCACTGTACAGGTTTTGTTACATATTCTTTGCTCCTGCTGTAGACCTGTTATTGCAGTAGATACAATGTTGTTAAACTCAATATCATGGCGTTCTATTTGTTTCTGTATCAAAGGATGCAAACAATCAAATATTTCCTCTATCTTTTGGTTTAGCAGAATCAGAAAATAATGAGGCATACATTTGGTTCTTCGGAGAAATGAGAAAAGCAATTCAATTCCGTCATGAACTGGTTTTCTTGTCAGATAGAAACCAGTCGATCGCAGATGGTATTAGAAAAGTATATCCTGAAGCTTACCATGGTATCTGCCTCTATCACTTTGAGAAAAATTTAAAGCAAAGACATGCAAAAGCCATGATAATAAATCTTTTTCAAAGCGCTGCAAGGTCATACAAACGTGAAGATTTTAATAAGTTAATGTCCCAACTCAAATGTGTTGATAAAAAAATATACAATTACCTAATGGAAGAGCCTCCAGAAAGATGGGCTCGATCGTGGTTCCCACGACGATGTTATGATATGCTGACAACAAACATTGTAGAATCAATGAATTCTGTGTTACCAAAAGCTAGAGAAATGTCTATTTTAAGAATGTTAGATTACATCCAAGAAAAGTTGGGAGAGTGGTTTTACGAACGGAGGAAAAAATCAAATGAAACTTTTTACAAAGTATCAATATGGGCAGAAGAAGAGATGACTAAGAAGATGGACTTGACTTGTAAAATGATTGTGTGTATATTTATTAACTTCAGGATTTACCTTCATCATGTTTTCTCTATAGCATAATCACTTCTGCTTTTTATATCTGGTACAGTCATTTACTGCTTACATATAAAAAACCTCATACTAGCTGAATTTTTGTCCCTAGATTCTATAGTTTTGTCGTCATGAGATTTTTGTAAAAATTTCAGCACCCAACATGATAAAGTTAATTAGTTCATTTGTAAAAACTTCAGCACCCAACATGCTGAAGTTTTGCCCCTAGATTCTATAGTTTTGTCGTTATGAGCTTTATGAAAAACTTTAGCAAAAGATGTTGAAGTTAATTCGCTCATTTGTAAAAACTTCAGCACCCCATGTGCTGAAGTTTTGTCCTGGATTCTATAGTTTTGTAGTCATGATCTTTTTGAAAAACTTCAGCATAATTACTTCTGCTTTTTATATCTGCTGCAGTGATTTACTGCTTACATATAAAAAACTTCATACTTTTTCTTTTTGAATCAATAATACACTAATATTTTCTATTCCTTCTTAGGTGTTCAACCTTGATTCAATGTTGTTTAGAATAAATAGTGAAGGAATCGAATTCATTGTGGACTTAAAAAGGAGAACTTGTGACTGCTTGGAATTTCAACTTGATGAATTGCCCTGTCCACATGCAATTGCTGCTATTAATAAGAGATATTTGCAAAAATCTATCTGATTACTGCTCAAATTGGTATTCGAAGGAAACATGGTTCAAAACATATGAAGGACATGTACTGTGGGAGATCAAAAATCATGGGATATTCCACTAAATGTAGAATCTGAGATCACAAAACCTCCCGATGTGGAGATTTTACAAGGAAGAAGACAAAAGAAGAGGCATATGCCAGCGACTGAATCAGTACCATGGAAGTCTACCAAATGCAATCGATGTAAGAAAATTGGGCATAATAGAACAACTTGCTTATCTTCTCCAGCACCTCATCCATATTCCAAGAAACACGCCAAAAAATACTCCAACGTTCAATAATTCTTGGTCAGGATTTAGACTTTCATTTTTTTATGATATATTTCAAATGTGATTATTTTCGTACAAATAAAAAAAAACACTTGCACTCTTTTATATATTGCTGAAGTACAAACCACTCTTTTTTTTTTGCGCAGGCTTACAGCTTTGGTTGCATTTTAAAAAAGTACGTAATGACTTCAGCAAGAAAAAATTGTATGTGAAATACATATCCTTAACACACAGACACAAAAAAAAAACTTAAGCATAAAATGTTCAAGTTTCATTTATATAAACAACACAACATTAAGAAAAGCAAGGCCATCATACACATTGACAAAACAAAAAGCAGAATCATAAAAAACATTAACAAAAAAGCACAATATAAAACATATAAAAAAAGGATGATTACAACAACTAAGCATCATCCCCACTATCAAAACAATACTCATCAATTTCTTGAAATATCTCGTCATCATATGAATCGAAGATAACTATAGGATACTCGGATAAAAGACCACAAAGTCCAATGAGATCAGTCTTCAACTTGTTTAACTCAGGACGCAACTCACTTTGTTCAACTATTACTCTGTCCATAAGAGAAGGAAGACTCTTCATATCGTTTTGCAGCTTGGCATAGTCGTCCTAGATGGGAAACATAAAACAATCAAACTGGTGGACAACCTTGTCAAATGAGCTTGGATAACCTTGACAACTATGTTCAAGGTTAATCCTGTCCTGGAATGATTCATCGACAATAAAATTTGGTCTGATTCTTTCCCAATCAGCCTTTATTTGATCCCACTTTTGCATAAGGTTACACATTGGTATGTTATTGTTCCAATCAAACTTCAAACTATCCCACTTCTGCATCATTTCTTCCATTGAAAGCTTCCTACTTCCGCTTGCACCAGACATTCTTTCTTCAAAAAAAGATAAAAGACTAAGGATGAATATAAATTTAAAGAAATATGATAGAAGTCTATGGATAACTATGAAATTTTAAAGTGAAATTTTACATTCAGAGAAATTCAATATGAAATATAAGTAGGTGGTAAAACAAGTAAGTGGTAAATGTTACTTCAGCCTGTCCACAGTTTTTGTACAGTACTAAAATAACTTTAGCCTCATAAAATTTACAGACAATAAATGTAAATGTAAGATAAGTAGATGATAAAAGACAAATAGTTGCTAGTAAGTGCGAAAAAGATAAGTATCAATTTAAAAAAATATGCTGAAGTTTTGTCATCGTGAGCTTTATGAAAAACTTCAGCATCTTATGCTGAAGTAAATTAGTTCATTTTTAAACACTTCAGCACCTAATGTGTTGAAGTTTTTATCACTGGATTCTATAGTTTAGTTGTCATGAGCTTTATGAAAAACTTCAGCACAAGATGTTGAACTAAGTTAGTTCATTGTAAACACGTCAGCACCTTACGTGCTGAAGTTTTTATCACTGTATTCTATAGTTTAATCGTCATGAGCTTTATGAAAAACTTCAGCACAAGATGTTGAAGTAAATTAGTTCATTTGTAAACACTTCAGCACCCTACGTGCTGAACTGTATTCTGTAGTTTATTCGTCATGATCTTTATGAAAAATTTCAGCACAAGATGCTGAAGTAAATTAGTTCATTTTTAAATACTCCAGCAACCAGTGTGCTGAAGTTGTTATCCCTGGATTCGATAGTTTAATAAGTTAATTCTTAAAAAGTTCAGTAATCCCTATGATGTACTTTTTGTCCCTGGATTCTATAGTCAATTAGTTCATTTGAAAAAACTTCAGCATATTGTTAACTTAAGACAAAATAGGCAAACATATTTGATAATGCAAATAGAAGAAAAAATTAAAAGACAGAGATCACATTATTCACACAATTCATTTTATTTTCACTACCAATTACAATCAACAACAACAACAACAAACCCAGTTTATAGAAGGCTACATGGTAGGCGGATAAGGGGAATGAGGAGGAATAGGTGCTACTGATGGAGAGTCATGTAAGTTTCGAAGATCTCCCAGGGGAATGAATGTCTCCATGACTAGAAAATTATAGACATGACACATAGGGGAATGAAGAGGAATAGGTGCTACTGATGGAGAGTCATCTAAGGTTCGAAGATCCGCCAGGGGAATGAATATCTCCATGACTAGAAAATAGCAGACATGACACATTCTTTTCTTCTGCTGGACAACCTTCTCAAATGAGCTTGCATAACCTTCACACTACGTTCAGGGTTAAGCTCGTGCTGGAATGACTCATCCACAATAAACTTTGGTCTGATTCTTTCCCAATCAGCCTTTATTTGATCCCAGTTATGTATAAGATTACACATTGGTACGTTACTTTTCCAATCAGACTTCAAACTATCCCACTTCTGTATAATTTCTTCCATTGAAAGCTTCCTACTTCCGCTTGCACCAAACATTCTTTCTTCAAAAAAATATAAAAGACTAAGGATGAATATAAATTTAAAGAAATATGATAGAATTCTATGGATAAATATGAAAATTTCAAGTGAAGAGATTATTAATATAGCCAAAGAGTGCACCTAATCAATTTATTATCTATAAATCTAAAAGTAAGTTTTTGGGTCTGTTTTATAAATGTAAGATAAGTAGGTGATAAAAGAGAAAAAGTAGCTAGTATGTAACGACCCGACCAGTCGTTTTGTGCTCTAGCGCATCGTTCAGCGGTTTGAAGTCGTGAGCAGCTTCGTTTCAGGTATTATGACCCGTGGGCGTGGTCGAAATTGAATTCCGGGAAGCTTAGAATTGATTTGGAAAGTTTCAGAAGCCTTAAGTTGGAGAAATCAACTAAGACTGGAATTTTGAGTAAACGATCTCCGAA